>CAJNIZ010044637.1:5282-33302 GCA_905231905.1 Symbiodinium pilosum | reverse complement strand
GGGGGGGGGGGGAACGCGGAGCGCAGACGCATATATATATATATATATGTGGATAGCCGTGGATCAAAACTGGTTCTGTCCCGGGGACCCTCATTCTCTGCGACTCGCCCCTTTGTCGCGGCTTGCTGTGGCATGTTCTTGTCGCGAAGGCTTTGTACACGTATGCCCCACTAAAAAACCTTTCTCACAAATAGGTCTGTCACAAGCCGGACTACAGGCCAACGTCGCGGAAGGGCCGACCGAGCCTGTTATAAACCCCGTGTTTTCATTCGACTATAAGAGATATTAGGGATCATATTCGGGTCCTCTGATATTCCTACTATACCACTATTACAGGGAAGGGGGTCCTCCTGAATGATACATGTCAACATTGCTCCCTTCCTTCCTTCCTTTTCCCTTCTCCCTCTTTCCTTTTCCTTCCTTCCTTTTTCTTCCTTCCTTCCCGAGACAGGATTTTCCCTTCCATATCCTCTCAACAGAATATGCTGTTGTTTCTTGATCCTTCTTTCCTTACTTCCTGACATGGGATTTCCCTTTGATTTCCTCTGAAACAGAATATTTTGATTTTGGTGGTCCTTGTTTGATTTTGTGTTGATCCTGATTTGATGTTTGATCTTTATTTGATTTGTTGATTTGGGGTAAAGACCTTTCAACTCCATGCATCAAGAGTTTCCGAAAATCTGAGCTTGAGCGTCCTCCCCTCACTATACTAATAGCATGAACATTGCACGGCTGGTTTGATCTATAATGGTAACACTAATGATGGGGGACTGTGCCTTATAACCTGGCATGATCTACCGACCTAAACCCTCATCTTCCTTAACGATGCGCTCCCACAGATCCGATCTGTTCAAGCCCCGGAACATGTGTCCAATGCGGCAGCATTGAGGTCGGCAGAAGTGACAAACTAGCTGTAAGCCGGTGGGGTTCAGTCAAACTGAGCAGTACCAGGAGGTCTGTCCAAGCAGCGAACTATCGGATAGCTCGGATGGTCGAAAGCATCGACAATCCTCAGGATGCTGTGCGGCAGAAGAGCAAAAACAAGCAAAATTGATAAATCAGCACTGCGAGAGCAAGGAGAACAAACCTAGACAATGTTGTGGCTGGCAACTGCTAGCTTAATTGCATCAAATGAGATACAGTCTACTACTCATGCCCTGAATCGAACAGGACTTGAATCAGACAAACTTTGCGCATTTCTGCTCAACCGCCTTTCAATTATTAGCAGTTACTGGCCGAGTTTGCGAATCAATGCTCCAGCCTAACGGCCCAAATCATCCAAACTAGGTTGCTGCACCTTGGGAGAAGCTGGCTGATGGGCCCTTAGCCATGCGGTTGAGAAGCACGAGGCGTGCAGCTTTGCCCTCTGCGAGCTTCTTTGCTTCTTCCTGGGTAGGGAATGACATTCCTCAAAGTTGAACTTTGGGGGTGTAGAGGGGACAGTAACTGGATGTCATCTGTCACCTCCCTCTAGGACACGACAAAGCTAGCGCTCCGCGCGACTCATGAAAGGGTGACATGATTCAGGCGTTTGGTGGCAGTATTCTGCTCCACGTGCTGTTTTATGGTCTGCGTCTTGCGTGCTGTTGCAGCCGCCTTTGCTAGTGATCACTTCCCCCTGGCAATATTGAATATGCCAACATGCCCTACTACTGTAAAATGTCCCCCCATGGGATACCCAACTTTTCCAATGGGGCCTGCTTGTAATCATTCTTAGTAGTCATACTACTACGACTTCTCCTCCTCTTACTCTCTCTCCACCACTACTACTACTACTACTACTACTACCACTATTCCTAGTACTATTCCTAGTACTACTAATACAACAACAACAACAACAACTACTACTACTACTACTAAATCTACTACTACATTGCTCTTGATACTTCTTCTACTTTGATCTTTCATTACTTTTGCAGTTTCCTATTTGATGGTTACTGTCCATTACGATTATAATTGTGCCAAGTACTAGCACTGTTGCAGCTACGATTGTGCACACGCAACATCCTGCATGACATCATGAAATAATGTTCTCATTATTCAAGACGCCTGGGGTACTTAAGGTCATGCAGGATCTTCGTGGCTCATTCTGACTCATAACAACTACCTGACAGGCTCCAAGTAGTCCACTCATGATCCCTATGCCCTAAGCCCCGTAACCCCGAGCACTCTTGGGTCTACAGCGGTCCCCGCTGTCTCGGCATTACCTTTTGGCATTTGTGGGTCTATTTGGGGCACCCCTTTGACACCCTACATAAGCTCTGAACAAGCCTACGGAAACAGCGATTTGCCGCTGGCTTTTGAAGCACGAGAGTGGAGGAACCTCTATAAAGCCTCCACGCCGCTCACGCTATCCTGCTGGCTTAAGGCCCCACCATCCAAAAGATCCAACCAGGATTTAGGGTTTAGGGAGTTTCTGAAAGTAGGGGTCCCCTTGAAATCCCCCCAGCACACTTGTGGAGGATGGGGTGATTTCAGGACGTTTTGCAAGTCTATGGGGATCGTTGTGAGAAACGGCGACATACCTACCTTCAGAATCTTGGATCTTCCTTGTGGGGGCGGACGCAAAATAAAGAAAGGGCCCATACATGGGGATGAGGATTATAGTCTGTAACACTTTGGGAAGACGAAGGGGTCCCTAAGCTTCGGAAACTCCAATGCAGTGATGTGATGGGAGCAATTCCTAAGCCTAAGCAATGCCAACGCTGAAAACTAGAATCTGAGCCCCAGAATCTGAACCCCGGGTTTAGGATTCGGGGGTTACATAGGGGGGTAATTAGGGTTCTATAGGGGTTATATGGAGATAGTGGAAACTAAAATGGAAACTACTATTTAGGGTTTAGGGTATACAGTTGAACGCTAAAGCCTAAAACCAGAGCCCAGCTTCGATAGAACTCTTGTCGAGGTGATTTTTGCCTCGGTGAGCAGGCCGATGTGTAGCAACCTATGGACTACAAAGGGATTACACAGGGATTATATGGGGTCCTGTAGGGATTCTATAAGGTTTGGGGGTAGGATGTGTAGCAACTTATGGACCACAATTTCATAAGCAAACCCAAGAATGGAAAATCAAATGGGAAAGAAAAGAGCATGCACCTTCAATGGAAGCTGGGTGTACAAACAGATATATAAGGTCTAGGCTTAGTGGGATATATAAGGGCGACAGAATTTTGGCCCATCCCCTCATGATGCTGGGAGCTTTGACAGAAGTGGAAAACAGAGAGAGAATGGGGCTTCTCCTCTCCCTGCTGAGGCCACAAACATTGGGGTGCCCTGGCTGGAGGCACAAGATGGCCCCATTTTGGAACTCGAGCAGGGGCAGTAGGAGGTTCAGGTATAAAACAAATCTACTTTCAAGGAAACCTCCATGTAGTAATTATCATGCGGGTACCCTGAAAGGAAGCCCATATAGATCTCATCCTTGATACTACGTTCCAATAAGGAGCTCTAAATTGGAGAATGTTCTTAGCTACTCTAAACCCTAAACCCTAAATAGTAGCTTCTATTTTCTTTTCCAGTATCCCTATGTAACCCCTATATATACTATTACAATCCCTGTATAATCCCTGTAGCTTCCATTTCATTTTCCATTATCCCTATGTAACCCCTAGGTATCTCGAGGCTGAGACTAGAGCATAGCACTATCGCGGCCGCGATGTTCAGCTCTTCCAGTTCCTGCCCCGCACCCCTGGGAGGATCGTGAAAACAGATCCCCCTGCCCTCCCCCAAAACTAACATGGAAAGGGACACCCTAATCAGACTACTGCCCATAACGAGGCCGATATTGATTTCCATGCTCGTTGTTTCGGGAGGGTCCAGCCCCTGCAGTGTTCCTACAAAAAGTCAAAGCAACGTAGTGTACTGTTTTGGGGCCTTACTTTCTAGATCCTGCAACAGGTTTGGGAAAGTTGCGCCCACCAAGGACCACCTGTTCGAGGCCATGCCTGTTCCCGATGAATATCAGTGGTGCCGCAGCTTCTCAAAACATATCCTGTAGAAACTTTATGTTCCCCTGTGATCGCCATACATCCCGGTTGCTCAGATTCAATAACCGGACTACCAAGAGATGTATGCGAATCTTACTTGGCCTTATAGTGTGGAGTTGCGGCAGCAAGTAGCGTTCTGATCAACTACCCCGTAAACCAGAAACTTCAACTAAACTCTACTGCGGCCTAAAAGGGATCCTATCGCCTCCAACTCACCGTGCTCACACAGTCTAGGATAATAGTAGAGACCATTACGTTGAGTGTTCTACTTCATAGAACCTCCCAGAGGTCTGTATCTCCGAGACGAGCCGGCCGAACAAATCCAGAAGTGCGCAGATGCGAAGGTCTTGGCACTTTACGGTGCAAAACTGCAAAAAAGCCCAAGTTCTGAGGGAGTGGATAGGAACCCTGATCTTGAGACATCCTCCTGTTGCATAGCCACAAGTCCACGGTTTCCTTTGTTTAGTAAGCCCTTAATACTCACAATCACAACATGGGGCTGATCCCTGCATAGTCTGCTTTGTGATCCTGAGCCATCCTACATCCCAGACCCCAACCCTACTTGGAGGCCCATGGAACTTAGTAACTAGATATATATCTGGGATTATTTCACCTACCTATACTTAGGGTGCTCCCTATAAGCCCATTTAGGAGGACTATACGTGGGGTTATAAGCCCAGTTATAAGTAGTTACTAAGTCCCATGGGCCTCCAAGTCGACCCTAAACCACAGCTTTGAAGAGCCGTGAGTTCCGTCCAAGCTTCTCCCTGCAGCCATCGCCAGGTGTCGCTCATGGCACCAATGTGTAGCCTGGGAAGAAAGACTTACACAGCGACAGCCTGGTTTGGGGTTAATATCTTGGGTTTTATATACAGAAAGGGACGCCATCCCCAAAGAATCCTGTAAAACATCTGAAAACGCACAAAAAAACATTGCAAAAATGGGGGCCCCACAGCGTCCCACCCTCCAGAAATAGAGATTATTATAGGGATAATGGAAAAGAACATGGAAAATACTATATCGTATATTGGGGTTATATTGGCGTTATACTGCTGTGCATATTGGGCAGCACGAGTTGATCTGCACACCTCAAAACGAGGGCAGTGCCTCAAAGCAGCACATCAGGGTGCATGGAAGGGGTTGTCCAATGCAAACATGCTAGTCTTGGGGCCTAAAGAACTAGAATAGAATTTCGCGATATGCTTGAAGTGCGGTAAGCCACCTTGACAAAGCAGAAGGAGCTGTCATTAGTATTTCTTCAATCTCCCAACTTGTCCAGCTTAGAAAAATCCGAGCGTTCGAATGATTGGCAATCATGTCATGTGTTACTGGCTTTCTTACGACACTTACGAGTATGCTAAGATGGCAAAAGCTCCTGAGTATCATTGCTGTCTTTGTCCACCAGTGTCATGATGCGCGTGCAGAGCGGGGGTGATGCTGTCAGATGTCCAGTGGCAGATTTTTCTACTGCCGAGTAGTTCGTATGCATGATGTTGCACTGCCAGGTTCTCAAGGCAAGTGAAACCACAAGAACCTGGTCTGAAAAAAACTAAGGGAGAACATGGGAGCCCCATATGGCTTTCTAGGCACAGTTCATGGAATTTAGACGGCCTGTCCGAAAGAACCCTCCGAGGCCGAGGGGCCACGGAAGCAAGGCAGCTGGTTGTTGTACCGTAACCTGCCGCACAGGCCACTCAGGGTTTAGGGTTTGAGGGTCTTTTGCTTTGGGGTTTGATTAGGGGCTTTGAGTTGGGGCGTTGGGGGTTTGAGGTAATTACAGTCCCCCAGGCACAAGGTTTGCCTGAACGCTCCACGTGAAACGAACGATGCTCCAAACCAACATGATTGTCCGATTTGTTACTGCAGCATTCTTATCACTGAAGCCAAGCATCTGTAAAGTTGCAGTGGAACAGGGTGGTGCGTGCTTTGGTATGACTTCTTCTGCTTTTGCTTAGACAAACGCTCCAGGCCTACATACTTCGACTAGGGTCCGGGGCATGTCATAGTTGCACCAAGTAAGATGACAATGGTACTAGTAGTAATAATAGCGCTGGTAGTAATAATAGTGCTAGTAGTAATAATAACAGAAAATCATAGTAATGGTAGCAATAAATAATACTAAAACAAAAGTAATCGTAGCAAAAGTGGGGATGAGGTAGCTAGCGCTTCAGCTGGCTTCGTTGTGCAAGCAAGCAGTTGGCACCTCGTGCTCCTTGCTCCAATGCACGTCAAAGGTAAAGTTGGACAGTACCTGCTAGAGCTTCATGATTAATCCTACTCCGAGGCTCCGAGGTACTTCACTGCATTGTGGGTTTGGGGTTGAATACGGAGAGTAGGCTTTTGACTAGCTTTGAGAAGTGAAGGGAGGCACGCAGAGGATCAGACAGCTGTCCCAATACCTTTTTAGCATCTGGCCACTCGAAAGAAAAAAAAATCCTGTGATGAATCTGTCGCGAACTTGATGGGCTTCCAAACGGCACCAGCTGCGCTTTAGTGACCGAGACTTGGGCTCTGCGCAAACAAGTTCCGTTCGGGTCTGCGGGCAGTCTGCGGGCAATGGAGAAGCCTGTCTCCGCTTCACAAGATCTTGATTGCTAAGTGGATTGGATGTCCTTAAGTACTACCAGACCTGGAGACCCTCTCAGCCTGGTCCATCCGCCGGAGGTAAGCCCGGCTTGCATCGTCTAAGTCGAAGCCTTACGGTTCATCTCTCTTGCAAAGCTGATGTGCTGAGATGCGCAAACTGCCGAGACATTGCTTAGGCTCACAGGCAATGAAGGGACCGCACCCACGCACCTCCAAGCATGAAACCCCGCGCACAGGCTTGGAGCAGAAGCAGGCTCACCCTGCAAATAGGTCCTAGAAGTAGTACCTGAAGATGAGTGCAACATGCGCGAAGAGATGCTGAGATGGGAATTTTGCAGAATGTAAGCTTCCGGACATGCCTCCGAGTTGTTTAGGATCCTACCTTTGGCTTTTCAGAAGCCTCAAATTATATGCTGGAGTCCTGAGCACGTCGAGGAGCAGGTACGACAGCGCCACCTCGCCGCACGAGCACTAGTTTGGATTTCTCAAAACAGCGCGTCCCCCTTCGAGAGCATCGTAATAGTTTGGGTGCACAGGGGGACCCGGATTTTGAGTGGTAACCATTCATTTCTTGAGTGTGCGCCACTCTTGCGGCCAATGTGTACAAGGAGCAATCGGGCAAAGCCACATAAGGGAAGCCCAGATCTTCTTGCCAGGACCAACATGGGATGAAACGTACTATTTGCAATGGGATTTGGGATTGCCCGGAGCGATATGAGATTCAAGCATTTCTCGGGGGAAGACGAAGGTTCCTGTCAAGGATATACGGGCTGCAGGGTGACATTCCATGAAGAGACCAGCTAAGCTGCTGACATGAAAAAATGTTGCTGCATTTAGTCTATAAACTCCTTAAAGGGGGCCTAGTAGGGGATTGGATAGGGGACCATTATATGGGTTACGCAGGGGGACACTAGTAGGAGTTTAGACTATAGCTCGCATGAGCGCTGCCGGCTGTACGGAAGCCCACTTTTCCCGGGGCCGTCTACATATCTATACCCCTTCAAACCACCCAAAAGCTGGCCCCTAACTACCTTAGAGAACCTCGTATATGGATTGGGGATGACATGACAATGTCCCGACACCTATAACCTGGTTGCCAACAAGCAGCTTGCTGTCATCCACTCGGACCATGTGTCCACGAGCTTCAAAGCCGCGACAGTCGATGCATTTCGACCGTGCGCACTGCTTGCAGTAGGTCTCGACCCCTCAGATGATCATACACACAGTTGCACGTTGTTGCACGTGCGGACATGCATCTTCAGCAGCATTCATGCGCCGCCAGTGACCCCTTAAAGCAGAGAACAATGAAAAGATCCAAGGCGCACGACCAGACCTCGAGATCCTCTGTACCGCCGCACTGCAAGCAGCCAACCTCATAAACGCGCAGGAGGGCTCCAAAATCACCTTCGGCTAGGAACTATGCTGGAGGGTATACTCACATTCATGCAGGAAACTACAAGACCATTGAACCCAATTTCCCTATGTAACCCCATGCCTTTTAGGATATCAAAAGATTGGCAAAAAGGTGGAGGGCTGGGCTGCAGGCTTCGAACTGAGAGTTCAGGGTTTAGCGTCGCAAGTCGAAGGTTTGGCATTCAGCGCTGATCATTATTTGCAATTGTATTAAAATCTTATGGCCAGCAAGGTCCCCCAAAGTTCAGGGCGACCTAAGGGGTCTCTGGAAAGGCAGCGAAGTGCATATTACCTCAACTCTCAATATTCCCCCCTACCGTCTTGAAATTTGCCCAGCAACACTCCGATCGGATTCCTTGGTCGTTCGGTTGCCGGGAAAAGCTGCCAGAAAGATTCAAGACTTGTGCTGCAGGCGAAATCAATACGTCTCCCTGCGCCTCATACAGCCCTGTTGAATAGTTGAGAGTTCTCCGAAAACCTGGACATGATTTCGCGCAGGCCTTCAATGCAATCCCTGGCATCTGATTGTGTCAACATGCGGCTTCACACCTTACATGCGAACTAACTGGCGCTTCTTCTCCGTTAGAACCAACACACACGCAGCTGAATGATCGTCGGCAAATAAAATGCGTTAGTGATGTGAAACAGAGTCATAGCCAGCATTCACAGACCCGGATGCAGGTTTTGGAGTCACAGCTAGCCGAAAATTTGAAATGGACCGCTAAGCTACAGCACGCATATGGAAGCAATGGCTAGGTTCCAGAGATGCGGGTTCTTGTTCTGACCCCCAGACCGACAACTTGGTAACTCGTCCCCTCCATGTACCCGTCCCCCTCCCGCTGATGCCAGGTGTCGCACGCCTCACAGATCCAACGACCCGAAGCCGCATCCAGGAGTTTCATCCACCACTTCCTTACCATCCACGCAGTTTAGGGCTCAGGATCACACTCCAGTCAACTAGCTGATGTCACAGGATGATAAGGTTTGGAGACTCAGCTCCATCCTGAAGAGCGGCTTGACAGGACTGCTAGGCCGCAATGTCAGCTATGACACGCACATAGACAGCTTCTTGTTTCCACAGACTTTGAAGCCAGGCAACATCCCCATTGTCAACCTCTAGACTCTAGCAACCCCCTATCAGTAATTCATTGTCTCACCTCTTTGCAATCCAGGGTCCCCCAAAGTACCCTTCAGTTTGAAAGTAATCTTGCATACTCTTGACAAAGTGACGTACTTGGAAGCTCAGGGTATTTAGCTGGGATATCGGGGTTCTAGACAAGGCTTTTTCAGAGGTAATTGAGAGCAACTTTCATATGCGCGCGCCCTTCAAGCTCTGAGTGGAGCTGCCTAACACGTGGCCTAGTTTGCTACTATCATTTGAATGAGGCGGTTTTGCGCTACTCAGAGACGAGCGTCCAGTCTCCGCAACCATCACAAGAAGATGACCTCCGGGGCTGGACTGCATGGTGTACAGGGTGAAAGAATAGCTTGCAGTCCGGGAATGTTAGAAGCGATTAGAGGGATTCATGCCAGCGGCTGCTTGGGCACCACCAAGCCCACAATGGCTGCCACCATGTGCCAGTGGCTCACCATGGCGACTTTAGCAGTAATGAGAATGAGAGCAGCGCCATCATTACTCCTCGAAGCAATGAGAGGAATGAATGCGAGGTTGCATGTTCTGTTTCAAGTTGAACAGGGGAAGCTTCAAAGAGTCTCCCCAAACCCAAGCCCTCCGGGAGTCCCCAATGGACCCAAATAGCCCTGATAGCCTTTATGTGGGTCCCACCTGTCGCTGGTAGGAGTTGTGGATTGCATATCTTCAGAAGTTACCCTACAGGAAGATGAATCCTGTAGATCCTGAATCCCCAAGCTTTATTTCGGAAGCTTCTGCTTCTGCCTCATTTCCTGATGGCATCTTTGGACTAGGGGGCAAGGAAGGCCTTACAACTCGTAGCGCTGAACGAAAAACCCTGACATAAAGAACAGTCATCACCTATCTACTTGCATCTGCGGTGCATGCACTGGTCGCAGTACCAGCCTTAAATGCAATTCTTCGTCAGGCAGCTATGTGGAGAACTCATGGGACTTCCCGAACATGAATGGACGCTGGAAAATGTGCAGGTACGAGACTTCCTGTAAAGGCAGACAGAAATAGGAGGCCTGATCAAAACTGCCCCATCTACTCAAACAACTGCATTGATGAGGCTTCCCCCCTCTTGCAGCATTAGACTCCGAACCCCTGGCAGTCGGGAACCTCCAAAAGGACCCAATCTCCCGACCACCTCTCATAGCTCCGATCTGTTCTGAAGTTTGCGTCCGATACTGCCAACACCCACGAGAGTGAAAGCACCCGCAACAAGGCATGCAAACGCATTCCTCCTAAGGCTCCCAAACGCCCAAAACAAACTCCACCAGGACACTCCGCCCACACTTTTGTCTCTTTTCGCTCGGCTGGCCGCACTGGTCGCAACGCTTCCACATAGCTGCAGGAACTGCTGACATGTTTTACAAAAAGACTATACGAGGGTGTTGTGTAGGCTCAAAGAGGCTGTTGTGTAGGTGTGTGCCGTCAAAGAATTCTCAGGCTCGGGACTTTGAAAATTGTTGGGTGTCAATTGAATACTTACCTAGGTTCCCCAGTAACCCCTTAATAATCAGGGTACCCTTTTTCCTGATATTCAGCGTTAATAATGTTTTTTTCCCGATGGAGAAGCAATCCAATAAAATGGAAACCATGCGAAAGTCTGTTCACTCAGCCATGCCAGCACTTCCCAAATAACAAGGGGAAAAGGGTACTACTGGGGTACCTAGTTACAGTAAAGGATGTGCAGTTTGAAGGTGCGGCTCAGACGGGATTACAATTCAAAGTTGGTCTGGGTTATGCAAGCAAACAGCTAATCTTGCTGGCGGGACTGGAGCCCATGACGCTGGCAATCTTCTTTCTTCCACTTCCATCTTAGCAGTTCCAAAAATTGGGCCCGACTCATTACGTATCCTAAATTGGAATCGTTGTGACAGATAAGGATTCCCAAGATAGAAACCCTAAAAAAGCCAAACCCAGAACTTCTGGGGTCTCGAGCAATAACGGCCTGCCGAAAGCTCCTGCTTGGAAAGCTGTAAGTGCGGAAGCTCTATCGCGTCCAACGCAACTGTGCAAGCCAACAAAAGGCTTGCACAAATTCCAGACAAATTTTGCTTGTGGGGCGGGGCAACGACTAGGGCCCGTTTTCTAAGACAGAACATCAGTATGCCCCAGAGTGAACGTAAGCCCAAATGAGCCATGGTCTAAACTCCTGCCCCTTAATAACCCCTATAGTAGTCCCCTATATAATCCCCTATATAGCCCCCTTTAAGGAGTTTTTACTATAGTACACATGGTGGATGCGAAGCACTAAACTTGCAGCAGACGATCTGCAAGCAACACAATACGTCCAACGCAGAATCGAGCCTGGAAGCCATGCCTCGGATGGAAAAGGGAATGGAAACTATAGGGATTATAGGGGTTATCTAGGTGTTATATAGGGGATGGAAACTATAGGGATTATAGGGGTTATTTAGGTGTTATATAGGGGATATATGGGGATAATGGAAAAGAAAATGGAAACTACTATATCATAATAGGGTATGGACTTGAAAGGTGTTCATTTTGGGAGCTGAGCCAAGTCCGGTGATATAGTTTTCCTCTACAGGGGGACTACAGTATACCCAGAAAAGCAAATTTCCTAATTTGGTTTGGGATGGCGAGGAAAGCTTGGGGGCTTTCAAACCCTTTCCCAGCACCACCACATCTCAGTTTTCAGCGTACGCTCTGTACTAATTACTAATAACCAGATAGTGTACCGCTGGAAAAAGAAAGCATCACCCATCAGTGTGATAAAGTCCTGAAACGAAAGCACAAACCCCAAACTGCGCGGCAAAAATCGCGAATGCTCTTCAACCTCCGACGTCTGAATGCAAACTACAATACGGAGACCCGGTTCGACTCTACTCTTATGAAACCCTATGTGATCTCTCACACACACGCGATCGCAAGCCGCCAAACCCAACCGCAAAGCGGAACACCTGATTTTTGTCAAAGCTCTGAGGCTCTACATGGCCATGGAATTCCTTGTAGCTTGCTTGGGCATGAACGCTCATTTGCCATACTCCCTGCACATCCACAATTCTTGTGCCCTTACAGATTCCTTTCTGGACCAATACACAACTCTATCACGAGCCCATAATCCAGTACAAATACCCATGTCCCTCTGCTTTAGCACCCATCATCTCCCACATCCCGTATATGTGAAATATGTACGGAATGATCTGAGGCAGACGTGTGCTTGGCTCCTTTTTCGGGTTGTCTTTTTGCTCCCTTTTGTGATTGTCGAAATCGGGAGAAGCTCCACGCGCGAGCGTGATGACGAGCCAAGATCGGAGGACGCTCCGCGCAAGGGCGTGGCTTCAAACCAACAACGGGGGACAGCCTAATCTCAAGCTAAATTCTAACGACAATTTTGTACAATATGATGTTCAAGACTCAATATATATATAAATATACACATACATAGAGCTGAAGCACGAGACGGGTAAGGCGTGTAAATTTTTGAAAAACCCAAGCACGAAAAGGGGGAAGGAGGAAGAACAATGATGGCAGAAGTCAAGCATCATGATTACCAGCAAGGCTATTGCAATAACGACGTGGCGGCACAATCGGACCGCGCGGCTTAGAACGGGGATGACGCGAATTGGATCGCCGTGTCTGGGATCGCAAGGAGTTGGATCGCGACATTTCAGATTGCGGGGGCACGAAAATCGGATCAGGGAGCATGCAAATTGTATCGGAGAAAGACTGCTACCGAGAGCTGTATTCTGTGGCTAGACCTTGTGGGGCCCGCACCTTCCCCACGAAATTCCAACGCAAAAGGTGCCCTGTCTGTCCGTTAGCACTCCCGACTGTATCTTGAAACTTACCTAAAAAACCGAGCAAATGGCGCCTCAGCAAAATGCTCGGCCACAACTACAACGCTGGAAAACAATCGCCAAACTGAGACCACGCTCAAGCCCGAGCTCGCTTCAGACTTTGTGGGGAACTGGGTTCTTGTTGATATACTATTAAAAAAGAGCTGTTTTTTATTTTTTTTTTATTTTTTTTACGGATATTGGGCCCAGGTATCTATAAAAATGTAAAATATTGTTCTACAAGAGCCCTGGGAACATGTTGGGGGGCTGGCACGCCAACTTATAATCGCATCTCTCCCAAGCTTGCCTTTCTTGCCTTTTTTGTGTTTTTCCAAGCGCCTTGCCTCGGACGGCATCTCTGCTCTGCAAGAGGCCCCAGGAACCCGATAGTCAAAAGGCATGGTTCCGTGACATGACAATTTGGCGGCACGAAGCTCTAAAACGCGGAGAAATCAAAGAAACACAGCATTCTGAAGGCTCGTGTGCCAATAGGTCAGTTGGTATGGGTGTTGCATCCTTCCCTCTGGATTCAGACTGTGAACTGCTTCAGCAGTGCCTTTGGCAGATTCAACTCCAGTCCCACGGCATCACATCCAGAAGCAGGTGCTTCTTCCAGGAGCAAGTGCAGAAGTTGGCGAGCTTCCCTTCTCTGATGGGCTGTTGAATTTTGCGCCTACTGCTGCCCACAATTTCCAACATTCTCTGTCACCTTTCTCAGCAATTGGCCGGAGCGCTGCGCAAAGTTATAGGCCACTGAAATGGCAAGGCCCTAGACACCAGCCTCTCATTTATGCAGAGGCCCAGGTCCCTGTCCGGAAAGCAACGTTATCAGTGGCTTGACGTGTTATCGAGTTTAGGCTTGTTTCAGGTTTGGGGTTACGGTGTAGGCTTGTAAGGTTTTGGGGGTTTGGGGAGGCGTTTAGGTCTGGGGCTTTTGGCTTTGTCTGGGGGTTTAAGAGGGATTTGTTGAAAACGCGGAACTGACGCGTATAATGTTGCACTAGTAGGAAAAAGACCGTGTTTTTGTTGCCTGAAGCCGGCAATTCCTGCGTTTTAATGCGTCTATCACGCTCAATCTTATCTAAGTTGTAGGAAACCCCAGGTCGACCCTTTACACCCCAAAGATAAAACTCTCAACCCTACACTCAGAACCCTAAAGCCCAAAACTCTAAAACCAATAAACCCAAAACCTTGTTTCTTCGCTGAGGCGCAGGGCGTCGGTCCGGCGCTGAACAGCACTGGCTTTGGCGGCTTCCCCTCGGGCGCCAGGCGCCCCTAGCGTGCCAAGAAAGTTCAGGTTTAGGATCTAGGGAGTCTGGGGTGTGGTCTGGGATTTAGGATTTTGGGGTTTAACCCCTGGGCTCTTCCGTGCCTAGCAGCTGCTTGGGGATGCTTCTGTTTGAGCTTGCGCAACCATGTTACAGGCTGCCACTTCCACGCGTGCGGGCAGGTTCGTGAGCTTCTTGAGGCCCTTGCTACCCCTTCTTGTTCCTTGCTCCCTAGGTCCTTGCATTGTGCGTGCCATCGTTGGTGCCATAGGGTTTAGGGTTTGGGGTCTAGGATTTTGGCTTGAGGGCTGGAGATTCAACGCTTAAGATTTAGGATTAGGTCCGAGGGAACACAAGGAACAAAAAGAGCTGCAGCCAGGATCCATGAGACGTCACAACCGCAATGCTATAATCTCCGGAAGAATTAGCGCTCCGGAACAGTATTGCAACAGTAGCAGCAATCATGCGATAATCAGCATGGAGATAGGTATGATCAAAACCTGCTTCTAGAAGAGCGGCACCGACAATGGTAAGAATGCTGTGGTCGTTCAATGTAGCCGTCGGACTGCACGCAAGTTGCTGAACCTATTTGACGGACGTATCCGCATGACCAAAACCCACTGCAGACAGACTCTGAGCACATGCCTGATGCAAAGCTTCATTACGGGAGGGGGGTTGGGGAGTAGCTTTGTATTGACAATCTGGATGACTTGAATATTGGATGTGCCACAGTTGACGCGAGCAGACCCCTAGGGGCCCCCCAAAAAGGACAGACCAGACCACCTCAGAGCGACCCTTATATGCAAGGAAATTATGAGGGAACCGTTTCTCAAAGTCCAATCTGAGGGCTTTTGGGGGATCTCCCGATTGACAGAGGATTCACTACTCGCAGAGAGAGCAGGAAGGAGCTTAGCTTTCGTGGCCTCCTCCACCATGGAAGAAACTTGGCAGGGGCACCTGCAGGACTCTTTGCAAGGGCAAGAGGCTGAAAGAATCAAATTATCGCGCGATTCCGTGATTCGTATGTCTCACGGCATTCCTTCTCCTTGTCCCTAACACGCGAGTATTGAAGACTGCTCATAGAGAGATGTACGTAGGGTTAGGAGAGTTTCAGACTGTAGGAATTCTGCCAGAAGTCATTCGCTGGCAACAAAATCGAGGTGGCACCTGGTGTGTGCAGCACACCAGCAATGATGATGCCGACAATACCAACATCTAGAATGTGTTTCAATTATTCTTGCCTTCCTCGCGCACTCATCGGGGAATGACAGAACCTAAGCCCTACTGCAGGCCCTAGAGCTCTCTTCGCTTCGAATGGATTTCTTGCCCCCTGCTACCTGGGATGCCTGCAACATAAGGACCCTTGAAAAGAGCGCAGGTTCAGGCGGACAAGGTTCATTGCAAAAACGGAATGAAGACACGAGGGACCACTCAACTTTTGAACAACCAATGCCCCTCACCTGAAAGCCCACACCCTCTTCTTCCACACGGAGGGTGCCTCATTTCGCCATGTGTGTTGCAGGCGTCCTGGTGCACGCGTGCCTCACAGAAGCCAAGCAGCTCTGGAAGCATGGGCATGGAGTCAACCTCTTGATGGCCCTTTACGGAAAGAGGTGAATCGAAAGCGACCATGCGGCTAAGCGGTAGTGTCGTTTAAACTTCAGCAGCCGCCATCGGAGACCGCACATTGGGGTTTCTCATCAGAGAGTACCCTGCAGGGCCGAGAGATGTAAGCCCCGTTCAGGTGAAGTGGTACATTGTCGAGCTTAGGAACATGCATTCGGCTGGATCGGCAATCTTCCAGAGAGCCGCACGTGCTAATTGGTAGCCTGAATCTTTACTGCAGGAAGGGAAGGGACAGGATGAGGAAGATGGCCAAGTTCAATGGAACGCCTGCACCTGAGGAACAGGACAGGTCCTTCCCTCGTGGCAGTTGGCAGTTGCTACAAATTGCGTTCAATGCAGTTATTGCAATTGCCAGCAAGCCTGCAAGACTATCAGTGTTTCGTGCCTGAGGACAGGAAATACTGGGTTGCTGTTAAGGAACTTAAATTAAGTTACTATATTTGGGAAACCCTATTGTTAACTATATATACCCATTATGGTAACTTAATTTAAGTTCCTTAACAGCAACCCAGAATAGAGCCTGCCCTGCTTCACTGGCTAAGCCTTGCCTAGAAAGCTCACCTAGTATATTTGGGTTATATTGCGGTAATATAGGGATAATGGAAAAGAAAATGGAAACAACTATAGTATATTTGGGTTATATTGGCTTTTTGTTGATTCATCAAGCAGTCACTTGAGAACTCACCTGTCCCAAATGCCCCACCAATCTCCAGCATGACTTCCCCTGCTGGCCCCACCAGTGTGGCAGCTGAAGCAGAGGGCCAATAACTTTCTGCAAATATCGGAACGCCATTTTAGGAGAAGGTTCTACAGGATGGGTCTTTAAAGGGATGGCTCTTGGGAATTGTATAGAGAATTTTCACAACTTGCATGTGTTGGGTGCAGCTTGGCATGACGTTGTGGGTTTCAACACAGAGGTGAGGGCGATGGTTTTGTGGCTACAAAAGTGCCTCTCAGCGGAAACCAGGCCTGACATCCCAAAAAGTGTGCTGCCGAGACTTGCTTGAAACGGAGGTTGACTGCATGGAAGTTCAGGTGGTGGATATCATGTGGGTAGTTGTCAAAATTATGGTCCCTTTTTGGGTACCCTAAATATTAGGTGCCGTATTATAATAAGGATCTAAAAAGGGACCATAATTTTGACAAACACCCATGTGAACAGCAATGCCAACCCTCCCAGCTGCACATACACAATCACCGGCTTTGAGGTCAGGGATGGTTGTCAGTGTGTAATTAGAAACAAACCGTGACGTGTAATGCGATTTATGGTCCATTCCCAAGACATGGGTCGCCAGATATTTGATGTTGAGGCTCTACAGGTCATGGCAAGGCCCTGAGGTCATGCAAACAAGGTTGGCATTGCTGTTCACATAGAGTAGTTTCCATTTTTTCCATTATCCTAATAAATGTTCTATAGTAGTCTCCATTTTCTTTTCCATTATACCAATATAACCCCAATACGAAACCCACAAGCAGGACCACTCCTCGAGACTCAGGCATCCATCATGCATAGAACCAGGCCCTGAAAGAGCACATCAGGATCTTCCCCAAAGACAATAAACCACAAAGTGCAATTACTGCAAGAACTGCTGCACAGATTGATCCCTTCATTGCCCAAGAAGTGCTAAGCTAATGCCACCGTAAGTAAGGGCGTGCCTGCCCGAACCTGTAGGATTCCGTCTGTTGCCATTGCAGCGCTGCAGCAGTGAGGGTTCTTTTGACTATTCTTTCACGTTTTTTGTGCAGAACTGCCCTCGGATTGATTGGTACAGTCCTTACATGTAAGACCCCAGGTGGGGCTCTTGTTCAGCTTGTTTGTCTGCTGCCTTGTCCGTGAGCAGGGTGGTTCAAGTTGTTGTTTACGAAGCAGTTGGAAAAGGGATCATAACCTCCTGGCATGATCTGCATATGTCTGTCCACAATAAGGTCAAATTTTGACATCTGAATTCTGAATGGGGACATAATTGCAAGCACGAATTCATCAACGCTACTACATTTGGCAGGGATCGCGAGCTTGTTGATCATGACACGATTCTATTCATTGGATATGGTGATGCCCGCGCTACGCGTGCAGACTTTGCCTGCAACCTGGGCCAACCAAGACACCGACTCCCAATGTAAGAGCCCAAATAGCGAGAATAGGAGTCTGGGCTGCCCTAATAGCATAAGGGTTGTTGGGCAAGAATATTAGTAAGAATTCAGACTTGTCCACCTCCTATGTCAAGAACAACGACAGTAACAGAGTTCATCAGGGCACTTTAACGGGTTGAGCTGCAAACGCAGTGGGTAGACTGAATGTGGAGTCGAGATGGGCTACTTTCCTGCTACATGACTAAGGACTAAAATCCCAAACATCTGAAACAAACAGCGCCACAACATTGAACCCTGCCTGCTCATAGCTACGGAGCATTAGCCATTTCGCAATGATACCAATATTCAATACTTGTAGTCATGATATCATGCTCTTGTGGTACTGTCATGGTCCAATTCCCTGAGAGATGCAAGCGGTTCCGGATTTTGCTAGCTTGCAAAGCGCTCAACGCTCACAAACCTATGCGGTAGTTTGCAGATATGCAGGCCGCTCGGCTGCCACATTCCTTGCACCCAACAGACGTGGATAAATTTGCAGACTGAAAACTGAATCCTTGTGCCGCTATCTGGGACACTTGAAATCGGAAGATACTTCCCAAATCTGCAAGCCTACTGTGCTCGGGGCTGCCAACCATCTAACAAAAAAGGAACTTGTAGGAGCTGTGGCAAGGAGCAGTTGCGGTGCATTTACGGGTGTCCGGAGCAACTCTTCAGAATGCGACCAGTAACAGTTGTTATACTGTTGAAGCTATATCTACAAAAGAACCTAAACTTTCCACAGTTTCGTTGAATGTCGGACTTGTTTATTGAAAAGGCCCTTTATAATGCACCATTCCTGGAAGAGAACTACGCCAATGATAGATAACCCGTTTCGGTTTTGGGGTCCTAGGAAAACCCAAACCGTCCCCTGTAAATTAATCCCAGGACCTTCAGATCCGCGGAGGCTCAAGGAATGACCTATCCTCAGTTGTTTCTATATTATTTGTTTGTTATTATTGTTATTATTATTGTTATTATTACTATTGTTATTATTATTGATATTGTTTAAGTTTCTGTCCTCCCTTCTGTCATGGGTTTTGCAAAATCTAATGCATCAGCATCGGCAAGGAACTCAGAATTGTTATAAGAGATACCCCAGACGTCGGCATATTGGCAAAGTGTTGAGCAAAAGGTTAATCCTTGGATCCGAGAAGTTGCAAGCTCTACTCCTAAACCCTAAAGCCTAAACCCTTAATCCCTAAACCCTAAACCCTAAAACATTAAACCCTAAACTCTAAACCCTAAAGGTGATGTTCAGCAACTCGCCAGTCTTCTCTTTATTGCTCTCTGGGCCACGCTGGCTTTCATGGAAGAATAATCAAAGGCAGCAGCAACGGCCTTTAGAGAATATGTCTAGCATATGTCCTGTTCTATCTTTTTGAATACTATCAGAGAGATGTTTCCTCTGAGGTGTCCGGAAAGGTGACACTTGAAGAGCAGAGGCATCTACTCCTCTGAACAGGGTGGAAACTTCAGCTCCAAGAGCTTCAGCGTTGTCAAGGCTAAGGTGTAAGGGGTGCAAAGCTATGTACATGGTATTATCTAGCACAACCGTTAAGAAAAGCCGTTAGAATGATGTCGCTTCTGGTCCTTGATACTTGCGGTTATCTTTCAAACCTCGTGACCACAATGTACGCGTAGTATTGCTACTGTCAATCTCAAGATTATAAGACTAGTACTATCGCTATTGCTGTTACTTATAAAGTTACTCTCTGAGAGTACTAGGCAGTACTGATTATAGTACTACTGCCTTTATCACGACAGAATTGAAAAAAGGGGTGTCCAAAGCCCCAGAATGCATCAGCTTGTCTACGACAGAATACAAGAAGGGGTTCCTAGAATCTGGCGTTGAAGATGGTCATCTGGGGCCGTAGCAACTTTTGCCTACCCAAAACAACTGTGCCGGAGTGTAAGAGGGGACCATAGTTTTTGTGGCGAAAGGCTCTGATGAGCAAAGAAAGCTTGAGTTATGCAGAGGGGCGGCTTCATTCACGTAATGCCTGATGTATCTTTGTGCAGCGTGACCTTAAAGAGAAACCCTCATCACTGGCATCCCTAAGACTATCTCTACAAGAAGAAATGTCACTGTACGCCAGGGCGGCTCTCATCCATTGCGCGGTGATGGGGACGAGCGAGATGCATCTGGGCGTAGCTCTCTGTTGCACAGATAAAGGATAGACAGGGCTATGATGCTGCAAGATGTTGTAAGAAGGACATGCTTCCGAGGGCGTGCTACATCTCAGCTAGCTGGGGTTCTTGACTCGTTGATGGCGCCGGACTTTTTGGGACACTTTCTGAACAAGGATCAGACTTCTTCATTAATCTCACAGTTCCTATGACACCTAGCCGTCTTAGAGGGTGCTATCTGATTCCCTTGCTGTTATCGCAGAAGCAGCTTTCAGGTGGCTCATCCCCAGCCTGCGGTGGTGCCGGGAGGCCGATTCGTAGCCTGCTGCAGATTTGGCAATCAAGTCACGACGTCACTCTTCTACTGGGTTGCTGTTAAGGAGTTTAAACTAAGTTACCATAAGGCGTATATATATCGTAATTAATAAGGTCGTCCAATATAGTAACTTAAACTAAATTCCTTAACAGCAACCCAGTCTAGGCTTCGATTTGACCTTTCTGCCACGGCTACACGCAGCTTGCAATCGGAATATGGAGCGCCTGGCCACGCGGTAGTTTGTCCCTAGGAGTCCTAAATTACAAGGTGCTGAGTGAAGCTGCTACTGTGATGACTGCAAGCACCACTCCTCCTCCTCCTGCTGCTGTTGCCATCTTTTATCGAACTTTGTGGATGGTTCTAAATGTATTAAGGAAAAGCCCAGGCAAAAAGCAATTTGAATACAGCGTCGTGAGACATCACTGAAGTCCCCGCCTCCAAGCTCTGAACCCTGAACTCCAAACCTTCCAAACCCTAACCTTAAAACCTAACCACCTAAAACCCTAAACTGCACAACAAACCCTAGATCCCCAAGCCCTTTCGTGAAACCAACTCTCCATGCGCGATCTTGCGGCCTCGGTGGCAACTCGGGAAGCTTTCCGCTTGTAGTCCCTGTCCTCCTGAGGCAAGTCTTCTTAATGGTGGTGCAGTATACTATAGTATATTACACTAGATTACAATAGCATAGTAAAACATATTATAGTATTTTGCGGGTTATATTTGGGGTTCAACAACAATTTGCAGCTTGGCCGCTTGAGGAGAGTGGGAGGGTGGGTGCTTACCCGGGACGAAAACCAGGGTAGCTCTGGCGGCTCACTCCCGTACTTCAATTTCAGCACCTTCACTGTTCTCGGTGGCGTCTAATGTTTTAAGTCAGAAGCACAGCGGAGATCTCGTGGGTGGCAGTTGTCGAAGGCATTGGTGGGCGGTTTACAGGTTTCAGAGACCCTTACCTCACAGGTTTGCGGCTTGGCGGCTATGTAAGGCTTGGGGTATGTCCGGGGCTTACGAGACGTTAAAGGACGTCCCTACAATGCCGCTACAAAGACTACTCTCCGCAGGGTTTCATGTTAGTTTCCGGGAAGCGCCACCCAGCAAAAACGACCCCAAGGCCTTGACAGATCGAGCTGAACCAGTCCGGTGTGGTGTGAAGAGGTCTGTGACAGCCTGCGAGCGTGATGGCGCGTAGGGCTTAGTTTAGGGCAACTCAACAGTGAAAACAAGGATCATATTAGAATCCTATAGTAACAACAAGCTTGTCGGCAGTGACTCTATTGCTGCTGCTGTTACTGGGGCTGTCAGAATCTCCGTCGCGTACAGGGGTATCAGCCCCAACAGAGAATAATTAACGCATAATGGAACAGAAAATGGAAACTACTGTGTAGGGTTTAGGGGAGTTTCCCTCGCAGTCTTGGCTGCAGTAACCCTGTGGCGTTGCACACGTGACACAAGGCTTTCTCCTGCCTCATTCGTCTAATGTGGATGTAGGGTTTCGGTGGGTTTAGGGGTTATATAAAGATTAGATAAGGATCTAAATAGGTGTTATGTAAGGACATTACTTCCAGTCATGGAGAACCCGATGGAACTGAAAATGGAAGCCTTTCTAAGCATTGGGTTTTTGTATCAAGGTGCACCAGATTGTTTTCTGACATCTTCGGATCCCTTCTGCGCAAACAGGAAGCCATGTTCTCTCAGCACCTGGAAAGTGACTGCGCAGAAAACATCTTCCTCTATGCCCCCTTGTCTCAACATGGATCGTGGAAACAACCGCCATGCGGGAATCTTGCCTGAATCACATGTCCCCAGGCGAGGGAGACTGTTTTAGTAGACGGACCCGCAGTATGTAATAGAACAGGAACTCAATTAAAGAGGCTTTTGCTGTATTAGCTTAAGGCACCCTAAACCCTATAGTCCCCCTTAAGTAGATAGAATATGCCCTTGGGTATATTGTAAGATCCCCATATACCCCATATTCTATACCCTATATTCCCCTATATAACCCGTTATAGTAGTTTTTTCTTTTCCATTACCCCCATATAACCCCATATAACCCCTTTAAAGGGACCCATATTTTATCTACTTAAGCGGGACTTCACAACTCGAGCTCCCATGTCTGGGCTCTAAGCATGCCATGTGGTTTAAATCAGGGTAGGGGGGTTTAGGGTTTAGGGTTTAGGGATGAAGGGTTACATTGGATGGAACCTACTATGACATACTAGGGTATATTGAGGAGCACCATCGTGTTGATGTGTGCAGCGCACAGGACAGGCGCCAAATTTAAAATAGCTTTTTGAAGCACATGTGAGGTGTCGTGGACTGTGTATAAAGGAATACTATGCTTCATGGGAGGTTCCCGAAGTGAGACGATCCCTGTCAGCAGAAGGACCTGCTGACAAGGTGTCCCCAAATTTTGGAAATCCCGGTCCTGGCCACCCCCGAAATGGCTGAGCCCAAAACTCCACTGATCATTTCAACGCAAATCACTGTCTAAATCCAAGATCTTGAGCCCTAGGGTCCTGCCCCCAACATCCTCAAAGCCCAGCCCATCATACAAGCTACCCAAGAGGTCCTAGTCCTAGTCCTAAACCCCAAACTTCCTGCCAGCTCCCAAACTATAGGGTTGCTGCTAAGGAACTCAGGTTGAAGTTAAAATGTGGAACCCCCATGACTTACTATACACCCGCATTACGGTAACTTGATGTAAGCTCCGTAGCAACAATACAGATTACCTGCCTTTGGGGCTGCACTCCGAACTGAAGACTGCACTCCAGACTGCGAGGCCTACGGTTTAGGGTTTAGGGTTTCGGATTTTGGGTTTAGGGTTCAGGGTTCAGGGTTCAGGGGTTAGGTGAGGATTTCGGGTTCTTTGGGTTTGGGGTTCATAGAGTTCATTGGGTTTAGAGGGTTCGTAGGGTTCAGAGGGTTCATAGGGTTCACCGGCTTAAGAGCGCTCATGCGGGTTGGGGTTCGTAGGCTTCATAGGGTTTAGGGTCTGTAGGGTGTAGAGCCTAAACCCTGAACCCTAAATAGTGGTTTCCATTTTCTTTTCCATTATCCTTAAATTGCCCCAGTATACTATAGTCGTTTCCAATTCTTGTCCACGATCCCTAAACCCTAAACCCTATATTACTGAGAAGTCATTGCTCACCTGGAATCTTGATGTAGTTTTGACTGGAGATTGTTCTGCGAATCAGGCCTAGGTGGGCCTCAGGGAAGGTGATTCAAAGCACAATCCCCCAAAGTGGGCCGTTTTCTGTTGGGGCTCCTAACCCTGACCCTATACACCACCCTATAATCCTGGCATCCATTTTATTTTCCATGTTCTTTTCCATTTGATTCTCCATTATTGGGGCATAATATCCCTAATTGTCTATCAGGGGCCACTGTTTCAACCTTTTAGTTACTTGTCACAGAGATTCCAGCTGGATGATTCAGGAATACATATCGAGCTCCCGGGGGGAAGCTTGCTTGAAGGACTACTTAGCCTGTGGGAACACTCTAGCCGCTCGAAGAGGAGGTTGTAAGCCTTGGGGCTCTGTTGCAAAATATCCCAAAACTAGGGACAGTCTTTCTTTTTTGTGGGGTTCCTATAATGACAATTATACTATTTTGGGGTCCAGATTGGGGTCACCCATCTATGATATGCAATGAGGCAGTGATGAAGTCCTGTCTAGCTCAAGAAATGCTTGTCGATCGCATATACAGTGTGATATCCGGCAGAAATGTGTGTCACATTCCAGCAAGCATGCACATGGCTGTCCAGCAGCCTTGTGACTTGCACTACGTGGACCGGACGTCAGAAACTTCCGTTGTCAAGAACTTTAAGTCCGTACACTTACAGCCTTAAAGTTTGTACCCTGGTTTGGGGTCCGAGATACCCTATTTAAGAGCCACACTCCATGACTTTGATATACTAACCTCCAAGGTTACTCCCTTACGCTGTGTTCCCAAGACATCCAGCGAATTGGACTAAGCCAGGAGAGCTGGTAATCCCAGTCTCGGCGTATGGGGGCTGAGGAGATGCAGACCCTAGCGCAAGGCCCGGATAAGAATGACGTTAGGTAACCGACAGGACAGTATAACGTAGCAATAAGAAAAGGGTAGTAGCAACGACAACAACCTTAGAGGATCTTACCGAAACCTGGCTGTAACTTCCTTGTTGTCAAGCTCCGACTGCATTTGCTGCTTTTGTCTTCCCCTTGTTCTTGGTGCTTTGGTCGCACTGCTGCTCCTTTTCCATCTCTTCCTTTATGCGTTTTCTCGTGTGGCAACGAGAAGAGAAGCATTGTTTTTTTCACGCCGTTCAACGCATGATCTTAATCTGGAAATGGAGGGATAAGAACAGCCAGAATGATTAGAACTGTGGGCCAGGTAGTTCCATCTAATAAGGGTAGGCTGTGGCGCCGCAATTTACGGCATATTGCTCTGATTGTATCAGGCCCCAATGCTCAGATCCCTCCAGGAAGGAAAGGTCCTCCTGCGGCCATGCGAACTCGTTCAAGACAGTCAGCAGAGCGCGCGGGAAGAGCAGCTATCGTACTGTTGCTGGGAAAGCGATGAGAAAGACAGCAACTTGAGCACCCATACTGGGAGCGCGCTATTCTTGCAGCCTTATTCTTGCTACTATTAGTACTATTGCTACTATTATTACGAATACGAATACTTCTAAATTCTATTGTTACGATTATTACCGCTATTAATACTTATGCTGCTAGGGACCCTGAATCCGATCACCCCAGCCCGAAAGCCCAGCGCACCCCCCACCTTTGCTTCACCATGGCTCTTCTATGCTCTTCTCCAAACCATGAGAACCCCTATGACCAAACCAACGTAACTGACAGTTATATAGCCACCATGCATGAAGAGATTTAGTGCATACGAAAAGTGCTGTATACCTGAAGCTCCTCATTTCCCAATCCACAAACCCGAGCTGCAAACTGACAGAATTTCGAACCTTCTTCCTTCTGTCTCCGTGTTTTTCCTAGAACGCCAAGACCGAAAAGATTCAGCTTCTATGTATTGGGCTCTATCGCCATGGGTAGCCTTCTGGGATGTTAGGGATATGCGGAAGGGACTGTGGGGGTCCCTACCATGGAGCCGATGGAGCCCCTAACCCTGTAAACCCTGCGATCTTGAGTAATTAAACAACCATAGAAAATAGTATTTTATTTGGGGATACTATAGGGCTATATTGGGGATATATGGGGATAATGGAAAAGAAAATGGAAACTATAGGGATTATAGGGTTATTGTATTTTATATAGATTCATCTCGTGCGAAGCCCCACAGGGGATGAAAACTTGGTACAGAACCGACTCGCTGTCTCACTCTTGCACTTCCTGGTGCATAGTAGGGCATGAAGGAATACCTTCATTTTAAGGATACGAATAGGGACTACTACAAGGGATCCATTCGTCCACGATCTACTAAAAACCAATAAGTTTTGTGGCAGTTCCCGAACAAGAAGGGGAGGGCTCTGAGTTTAGGGCATAGGCGCCTATAACGAGAGCTTCTCAAACGGGGTCCCCATCATTCCTTATCCTTGGGACCCTGCGGCTGCCCCGATCTTGAGAAATAATACCTTGCGCTGAAAACCCTCAACATTGAAAACTGATGGGGCCCCACAGAAACTACGGTCCTTCCGTCTGCATACTACGGACAGATTGTAGTTTGGGATTCTCCCCTGGGCTTAAGGTTGCCTGGTAGATTGGGGTAGGGCAATGTGAGCCCGTCATTCTGCCAAATGTCTGTACACCCCGTATCTCTTCAACCCAGGTTCCAACATGGATTTATCAACCCTAAACCCTGAATAGTAGCTTCCTTTCTGTTCCATTATCCCTATATAACCCCTGTATACTATAAACCCCCCGTCTAACACCTGCAGGCTTGACTTTGAGTCTGAAAATAAGGGATTTCCCAAGATTAGGTGTCCCGGGCCCCGTAATAAGGAATATCGTATTTTGGGGTCTATATTGAGGTCCCCCTACTTTGGGAAACTACCAAATGGAATTGGGGATTCTGGGCTTTGGTGGTCTCAAGGTCGGCGTTTTTGATCTAGCGTTTAGGATTGTTTTGGGGCCGCTCCGCCCCTGTCCCTAAACCCTAAACCCTAAACCCTAAACCCTAGCCCCTGTCGGAAACTGCCATGCCTGGAGATGCATTCAAACACGGCTTCCTGCCGTTTCACCCTCTTTTTGGGCGACGCTCAAGTCAACACTGGCTTCCCAGACCCCCAAAAGGATCTAAACCATAGGGGGAATTATATAAGGATTATATAGGTGTTATAATGGGTCTATATAGGGGATCTAATTTTTAGATCCTCCCACGGGTCTGGGTTGGGGTCCCCAAACACCTCTTTGCTGGGTACCAGTTTCGTTCCGCAGCTTGAGGACCCCAAACTCGAGCTAACCTAAGGGCCCACATGAAACTCCCTGGTCCATCAACGACACGACTTCTTGTCGTTCGCCATCAAAACAATGCGGTATCCAACCTCCAAAAATCCAAAACTAGGCCGTCCCCACATGGGAGGCCCAAATTTTTTTGGAAACACAATGAACGTTGTTGGTGACCACTACCAAAACCCGAAGCCTGCTGTCAAGTTTTCTAATCCTAGTCTACCTATTTCCGAATCGACCTATTGGTACAAGCCTGCCTCAACCCAAATTCAAAAGACTCAGAGCTTTCATAAACGCTTGTGGGCGCATGCCAGAAGCGCTCACTGGAATGGATCGACGACGGCCTCCGCTGCTCAAGCCTCAACACAGCTCCTGAATACTGAATAGTGGTACCAGGATGGGCAAAAGGGGCCTCTTGAGGGGATCCTTATGGCCGAAACACGTCCAGTAATACTTCCTATGGACAGGGAAGTCGTGAGATTCCTGCGTGGGTTACTAAGGCAGTCTTGGCTTTCTCCCTAGCGCTCACGGCCGCTG
This sequence comes from Symbiodinium pilosum, assembly GCA_905231905.1. NCBI lineage: Eukaryota > Dinophyceae > Suessiales > Symbiodiniaceae > Symbiodinium > Symbiodinium pilosum. The sequence goes on along the minus strand of CAJNIZ010044637.1, from coordinate 5,977 downwards.
CCGAATGGCATTTTTCCTGAAGGAGTGTTCCCAATATGGAGGAGACATTTTCCAAAGGAAAGCGATTCAAAACATGAGCCCAAACGGAAAGACCCGTGCTATGTTTTTTTAGGAATTCTGCAAGCAGATTCTGTAAACTCCAGGCAGGATCCAATGCTGTGTGGTCAGCTAGAGCAGGCTTTCAGCAGTCAAGCGCCTTCAAAAAAAAAACGATGCAAGCCAAATGGAATTTCCAAGAATGGGAGCACCCCTTCAGTCGATGTTGGGGACCGTCAGAATGCATTTTCCATCACCATACCCTTAAAACCAAACCTGAAAATTACCATGATGTACTCTGTGCGCCCCTCATCCCTGGCTGCCACATAAAGGACCTGCACAACATTGACAACCGCTGCGACGCTGTCATCTTCCGGGGAAGCATCCACCTCCATGCCACCCCCTTCCACGTTCAGCCGCAACTCGGCGTACTTACAAATACCCGAGGCTGATTGAGCCCAACTGGAACGGACCCTTGGGTGCTGGCATTAGGGTGGGTGGTTCGTCAATGGCCTCTATACTATAGTAGTTCCCATGTTCATTTCCACTAACCCTATATAACCCCAATAATATGATATAGTTGCTTCCATCTTCTATTCCATTCTCCCCATATGGGCTCGTGTGAAAACCCCATGGCCACTCTTCCTATCCTATCTTAA
>CAJNIZ010044636.1:33313-48972 GCA_905231905.1 Symbiodinium pilosum | reverse complement strand
CTCCAGGGGCTCCAGGGGCCTCCAACAGGCCTCCGGGGCCCCAAAAAACCCTTTCAAACGAAATAGGCCACCCGGGTGGGGGGTCGGCCCAGGCTGAGGCGTGTCTGCAAGGGGGAGTAGAGGGGGTTTTTTAAGGGATCTGAACGCCCTGAGGCTGGACAGCCTCGGCGAATTCTAGGTAACACCAACCTCTAGACCCGAACTAAACCCCTACGCTCTACCTGGAATCCAAGGCCCCAAAGCCCAAAGCCAGGGTAGAGGAATTCTACGCGAGCGAATCTAGGGTTTGGGGTTTATAGGGGAGTAACTAGGGATATACAGGGCTTATACAGGGTCATATTTATAGACGTAGCGGCTTGCTAATGATGATTTTTGTGGTTTTATAGGGTTTGACAGGGTTTAAGGTAATTATCACCAACTTGTAATTGTATTTGTCACCAAATAATATGTAATAAGGCATGAAGGGCCTGGTATATTTGAGTTATCATTACCTCTAGGGCCCTAAATCATACCCATTGAGGGTTCAAAAGCCCGTAGGGTTTTGGTTGCCAAGAACAAGTCGAAGTGTATGGCCGTAAATCTAAATCGTTTGAAAAGCACACCCGCTAATGTAGTCTAGTTAGCAGAAACCTAGCCAAAGATTTGCCGACTCCCAAACAGGAGCTACATTGGAGAATACGGGCAAGTCCTTGAGCACTTGAATCCAGCCCTAAGCCTTAAGCGAGACAATCTTATAGACTTCAGGGCGCACAGTAGGTGTGATTTAGAGAGAAACATCCCAAGGGTAATTAAGGGTTTGGTGAGAGTTCTGCTTCTTCCCCTTAACCCTGAAAAACCCTAAAACCCTAAACTTTGAACCCTAAACCCTGAAAACAAAGCCCTAACTCCTAAACCCAGAAAACAACATCCTCAACCTGAAGCCCTGAAATCTAAACCCTAAACCCTGCAAATGTCATCTCTAACCCAAAGCCTTTGAAAGTCCAGGTGAAAAAAGGCTGGTGGTATCTGTCCAGCAGAATCCCTTTCCTCTCGTAACAAGCCCCGCCAAGCCCTGCCACCCCTGGTAATGACGGATATTCCCCCTAGTATTTAGGTCTGGGGTTCAGGGTTTAGGGTTGGGGGCTTATTGTTAGGGGTATACTGGGGGCTACTACTAGGGCGAGTGGGGGGGGATTGATTGTTAGCAGAGGTTATATTTAAACGCAGCTCGACATGCGTGCCGTAATGTTCAAGCATGTGTTGTTGTGGCTACCTTTTCTGTGTTATTTTGTGTTTCTTGCTACCAAAGAGCTCCGTGTTTCTAATGTGCACCGGCCCCCCAGGTAATTATCATGGCCATACCGCGCTCTTGTGGAACAAAAGCCAGAAAGGCTGAAACGCTTCCGCCGGAAGCTTGTAATTTTATTGCGAGCAACCTAGACACTGGAAGAAGGTACAGTTACCAACATGCGCTGTACAACATCCTGTTTTATAGCCAATTCCTCCTAGTACCAAACGACATCCAACCCCCCCCCCCCCCCACCCCCCCGGCCAGAATAAGAAATGGAGGGCGCCAGATTAAAAGAATGATTGGGGCTCCTGGAATTCAATTCAAAAAGAATAGGAACGCATTCCCGCATCAGCGGGGCTCTTGGACCTCGAATAATTTAGAAATGAATAGGAATGCATTGAATATCTTGATTTTCAGGATTGGTCCCCCAGAAAATTTCTTTAAATCTAGTCCCTGTTCCCCATACCAAATTCCACCTAATTGAAATGAGTGTTGGACGGCTAATTTTCCTCCAAAAAAACTTTGAATATGGTCCCTTTTATTAATCTAGTGCTCGGATTAATAGTAATTGTAGCACAGGTTTCGGGTAAGTATACATTATGATTCCTAGGTACTTGGAACCTTTAGGGGTAAGATGGACTCCACCCTAAGCCCAGAAGCCCTAAATCCTAAGCCCTAAGCTTGAAACCCTTATCCATATCCCTAAACCCAAAATCCAAAACCTGGAAAACAAACTTAAACACCAAATGCCTGTCCCCTAACAGACTTCCCAAAGTCTTGCCGACAGTTTATAGTCCCTTTTCGCTGATACAAAATAAGGCTTTAGAATACACGGTTTAAGGTAATGTCCCCGTTCAGTAGATAGACTATGTGGGGATCTCATTCTGATTCCATCTACTCAAGGGGACTATTTGGATGTGGTTGGAAAGCTTCGTCCAACTCAACAAAACAAGAAAGCGCCACGAACTGATCGCCGCGGGCTTTGGGCCTACTACATCTCTGAGGGTTATACTGGGCTTCCAGTGCTAAAAAAATCTCTGGTTCCAGAACCTCGGGCCTGAAGTCGGAATATCTGGGCATGTGGACGCATATCCTAGGACTACACATTGAACAAGTGGGTACTATTCCAAAACTTTTGGATTATTTATGCACCCAAGAATAGGGTATGAGTTGAGAGTCTAGGATTCTCCTACTAAACACAACTTGGTTGGCCTTTGGAGCCTTTAAACAATATTAGTATATAGGGTCTTTATGAAACCAATTAGGGAAAATGTTAAGTATCCCTAAGGCCAATCCAGACAAGGTAGTCCGAGCCGGATGCTGCGTTGCAGTCGTCCAGTGCATCTAAATACTCGCAGTTGAGTAACTTTGCCTGGCAGAGGCAAAGTCTCCCTAATGCTTAGGGGGGAATGGGGGTTTAGGGTTTAGGGGTTTAGGGTTTTAGGGGGTTAGGGTTTAGGGAGTAGGGGAATGGATCCCTATAGTAGTCCATATATAATCCCCAACAATAATCCCATGATCCATTACCCCAATCCCTCCTAGCACCAGGGAGAACTTCCTAAACACTGAACCCTAAACTTCTGAAGTTTTGGGGCTGCAGGCTTGGGCCCTTCGCCCTCACAGTAGCGGTCTTTTGACGGGGTCCTACTACGGGGCTATTGTGACTAGGGTTTAGGGTTTAGGGTTTTTGACTCCTTTCACCTACGTGGCCTATGGCGCTAGCTGTTGCTGTAGGAAACGACCCAACTGAAAGGACAAGTTGAGGCATTCGAAAAATCGTGCCTGGAGTTTTGAAGGGGGGGTTAGGGTTTAGGGGTTTGGGGTTTAGGGGTTAGGGTTTAGGGCTCTAGCTTCTTGATTTTTGAATTTAGGAAAATCAGGTAAACACTGTACCCAAGGGGGCAGCACAAAAATGAAGACTGTTGTCCATGTACATCGAGAGCTGTATTGAAGCTTATGTTGATTTGGGGGCAGGTACACCTTGCATCCCCATACCGCCTGTCTACTCCCCACAATGCCCTTAACTTAGTGGTAATTTCCAGAAATATTCTTAAATTTCCGTCCTGAAGGAATCCCATACGTGTGGGCGCAGAGCTTTTCAAAGCTTGGGGGTCATGGGCTTTTAACCCCCCTGGTTTAGCTACTTACTGTAGCAAACCCCTGAGCCTTCAAGTATGTAAGATTTATGCCGTGCGAGCTTTCCAGAGAGCGGGGCAGTTGCGACAGAACTGCAAAGTGTCAGGGCCCAAGAGGATCCCAATCTACTTTTCAGGTGCAAAGCAGATGTAGGACTTAGGGCTCATAACCCCCAACTATTAGGTAAACGACGAAACGCGAATGGAATAGTAGACTATAGCGGCCTCTAATCAGAACCATAACATGTAAACCTGCATCTGTGGTACCCTAGACTCTCTAGAGGGCCCCTTTCCATATAGATATTACCCTAGAAGCCCAGATACCCATATAGTAGGTCCTTGGGTTACAGATAACATAAAACTTTTCTAAGGTCTTAAGGACAGGAACCCAATATATAGGTAACTGGGCTTCTAGGGTTTTCCGTGTAGAAGGAATCTGGAGCCACAATGTTGGTAATTATTTAGCCTCTACAGTCTATCTGTGGTTTCACAAAATGACGGGTACCATTTTGTGGCGATCTATTGGGGTCCCCCTGTTTATGGAAACTACCCATATGCAGGCAGCTATATAAGGATGCAGTCTATGACCTGCCTATCAGGCCATTTCCTACCAAGCACCAGCAACACGTTTCGGATTTTGGGTCTAGGGAGTCAGCGAACTGGCTGCTACACCGGATAGCCCCAAGTGACCCGGAAGAAAAAAATGGAAAGCGATGTCTAGCAAATATGTGTATATAGGTATATATATATATACACTTATATATATATATCTGTTTTATCTTTTTCTTTTTTGGGGGGGTGGTGGTTTCTGCAAATTGCGAAGCCCCAGCAGACCCCAAACTACTATGAATAGCCCTTACTGTAGGGACCACCAAGAAGGGACCCCCCAATTTGTGGAAATCCCCCTGTGATGCCATGAGAAACCTATGATGCTCCACGGAGTTGCTGTTAAGGAACTTAAATTAAGTTACCATACTGGGCATATATAGTAAATAATAGGGTTTCCCCAATATAGTAACTTAATTTTAAGTTCCTTAACAGCAACCCAGCAAGACGGTGGAAAGGGTTTCATGGCGAAGCCGAAGTCTGCTGGGTTCAACTGAGCTATAGTCTAAACTCCTTAAAGGGGGATTATATAAGGGATTATATAGGGGACTACTACAGCGGTTATTAGGGAGGATACTAGGAGTTTAGACTATAGCTCAACTGGTTCAACTGACCCCTTCACACTATCAAGGCAAGTTGCAGGTGTGTCGTTATCACGTGGGAACCCTGGAAAGAGGCGCATTTAGAGACGTTCTATAGCGACGACATCCGTATGCGAGGCTCGCAAATAAGCCTCGCGTGGGGGAACCCACCTGGCAAGTACCCGCCTCGAGGACTCTTTGACGCACGTCGAAAAGTAGACTTGTTCCCCAACATACACCAACATATAAGGTCTCTTGTTGGAGGATGGGGGTTGATAACCAGGGAAACATACCCAAAAACCTTATTCCAGGTTTTAAGCCTCGTACAAGACGTGCACCCCTGAAGAAGGATTATGTCGACGGCTGTTTGAACAAACTCCCGCATGCAAGAACTGCCTCCCCGCGAACAGCTAGCGCCAATGGACAGTTCGACAGCTTCAACGCCTCAACTCACCCAGGGGGCTCGGTACAATGGCCTAGATTAGGTGGACCCCCCACCCAGTAATAGTGACTATTATGGATAATAAGGATTATATTAGGGTCCTCGTTTCTTCCTATTATACCATCATTACAGGGTGGGGGGTCCTCCTAAGGCCTAGATGCTACTTGTAAGAAAACAGCAGTTCAGTTCCAGGGGTAATATGGCGATACATGGGGATGTGGTAGGCTATCAAAATCAAAACTGCTGTATGGTCTCTTGTGCAGGGTCCTCGTTTTTTTTTCGGCCCCTAGAGCAGCCAAAAAAGCCCGCAATTTGGGCAGCCCCCCGTATCTTCCAGAGGGTTGAGGCTTTGTTTTTGGGAGGCCTATAGCCCCAAAATATACTCTATTATAATATACTAATTTCCACTTTCTTTTCCATGATCCCTATATACAGTAACCCCAATAATATACCCCATACTCTCTAGAAGGATCCTAATAGGATCCGCAGAAATGCAGAGGGAGCCTCTGGGTTTCAACAAGAAAGAGCCACAGAACCCTAAAGAGCCCGGAGCCGCTCCAGCATTTAGAGTTTAGGGTTTTAGGGTTTAAGGTTTTAGGGTTTGGGGTTTTAGGGTTTAGGCTTTTAGGGTTTAGGGCGTATCTATTGGGTTTATATTGGGATAATGGAAAAGAAAATGGAAACCCTAGGTCGCTTTAAAGGGATTTATAGGATTCTATCAGGGTTACATTGGGGTTATATTGGGATAATGCAAAAGAAAATGGAAGCTGCAGGGACTATAGGGGTTGTATTGGGATTATCTTGTGCATGCAGAATTGCGGTGTCGTTGTCTGTTCCGTTCCTTTGGCAGCATGGCACGCCTTGACTTAGTACCTGCAGATTGATCAAAGGTCCATGATTTAGGCCTTAGGGCTACCCAGACCCCTGGGAGGATCCTAAAGAGTAGATCCCCTACATAGACCCATTATAACCCCTACATAATCCCTTATATAACTCCCCCTATGGTTCTATCTAATCTTATCCTTTTGGGGGTAGGGCTAGGGTCTGAAGGCCAAGGCGCTACAGGGTTTAGGGTTTTCAGGGTTTAGGGTTTAGGGTTTTTAGGGTTTAGGGTTTAGGGTTTTTAGGGTTTAGGGTTTTCAGGGTTTTCAGGGTTTATGTGTTTTTTGTCCTGCTCCATTTTCTACAAAGCTTGCTGACACATGACTACTGTACCTGTTTAGGGCTTCACTCAAATGGCCCCCTCTTGCGCACATATGAGCATCTGCCAAAGCTCGGAATCTGAGCTATCAATTCAGTGATGGGAAACAGTTCTGCCCCTAAAGCTGCGAGCGTTTACACACGGTCTAGTGGAAACCATAAAGCCTCTTAAGGGCTCCTCTGGACATGTGCCAATGTGCGCTCTCACGTCGCGTTCACGGCTGTGGCAGAAAATAACCTACTACAGGGGCCTAAATAATTACCTATATCATTTTGAGGTCCATTTGAGGTACCATCCATAGACCATAATTACAAAAGGAACATGGAACCATGATATTGGTAATTATCCCTAAGCCCTAAACCCCAAAACCCTAAACCCCAAAACCCTAAACCCCAAAACCCGAAACCCTAAACCCCAAAACCCCTAAACCCCTATATTACACCCTGCACTGGACCCGGAAAAGACCAGGAGCCAGCCTCGTCACAGTCGCGCGCCGCCTGGAGCACTTGTTTCTCAAAGTCTAAGGTTTGAACTACTGGGTTGGCCCCGAAAACCTTTTGAAAAAAATTAAGATATAGGGTCCCCTAGTAAGGCCATAAGGGAAAATATTAAACATCCCAGGGGCCTACCCAGACTACAGGTACCAGGGACAATGTAGAGTATATGGATCACGTTGAAGGGGTTGTCAGGGTTCTGTAGGGGTTTAGGGGGATCAATGTTTGGGGTGTTAGGGGATGGGACATTAGGTTTCGGATGTTTGTGCACTCTTGTGGGTTCAGCACCCTAGACTTAGAAGGACGTTTCGAAAAGGTGTGGGCCGCACTGTCTGTGGCTGACTGTAAGGTCCGCGATGTAGGGATGATAGGTTTAGCGGCTCGTTTGTTCCTGATGCTGACAATGCTGACCAGGCAGTGGCGGAATCGGCTGTCAGGGTCATGACTGGCGGCTTGACGTATGAGGAACGATTTCTTCAATCCTCAAAAACAAGCTGCACCACCATCCTTGTAATCTGGGCCCGTGGACGCCAAAGACCCTTCTCATGGAATCCGAGCTTTATCGGCAGTCAAGCCCCACGTCAACACCCTCCCCTACTACTGAACACCCCGACCCCCCCGTAATCTTTAATATTCCCCCACAATGTGGGTGGTTGTCAAAATTATGGTCCCTTTTTGGATCCCTACTCTAATACGGCACCTAATATTTAGGGTACACAAAAAGGGGCCATAATTTTGACAACCACCCATGTGTATTTGGTTTTAGGGGGGAGTTAGGGGGTTGTATTGGTAAGGGGAGGGGACTAACTGTCCCCCTAAACCCTACACCCTAAACCCTAAATCCTCAACAGTAAACCCTAAACCCTAAACCCTAAATCCTGAATCCTAAACCCTAAACCCTAAATCCTGAATCCTAAACCCTAAACCCTAAACTCTAAATCCTAAATCCTAACTGTCCCTCCTAGGTCAGATCTTAGGCCTGACTGTATCCTGCAGGCTGATCCTGCTTCCTTCTTGCTGCGCAGTTTAGGGTTTAGGGTTTGTGGGTATCCTAAACGGAAAATGCCCATAGACCTATGATTGAAGGATTTTCTACTTAGTTCAAGGGGGTTGTACTAAACTTCGAAGGACTCAAATATTTATTCGGAGAGAATAGGAGTAGAGCCTAGCATGAAGCGTACCTTTGCATAAATCATACATACGGCTTACATAATTAGGACAATCTACCTGATTTTGCCTCAGATCCAGTCATCCGTGCTGTGAACAGTTAGGCCTTAGGAACCAACAGCCCCACGACCCCAAAAATCCCGAAGCCCTAAGTCCTAGCTAGATCTCGCAAACATCCCTGGTACGTAGGCTGCTGCTACGAGTACCTTTGGGAAGTCTACGTAATTAGCCGCCACACCCTCAGACCTCGACCCTCAAGCCTAGCTGCTGAAAACCCTCGACCCTACGCTCACTTACTGCGGATTCGTAGGGAATATGGGAGCAAATTTTATTGGGTTATATAGGGAAGATATTCCCCTATTCCCTACTAACCACCAGTAAGCTCAGAAGGCCTGAAAGTTAGACCCCCAGCCCTCGACCCTACCCGGAGCCCTCCTGTACCCTCAAAGGCCCAATTCCTGCATATTGGGCTCCATGCCTCCCAAAACCCTCATGATCTGCCCTAAACGTTCAGTACTGCCCCCTTCCTTGTACCCTTAATTGGGGATATATGGTCCCAAATAGTGGGTACTTAGGCCCTAATAGAGGGTAGGAGGAGGGTCTAGGTAACAGTTGGATAATAAGTATAGTATGCTTATATATATAGCCCTTAATAAGACCCCTAATATAGACTGTTACGGAGTCGGGGCAGTACTGAACCTAAACCCTAAATCCTCAATGGCCTCTTCATAGCGCTTGAGGGTCACCTTGGCTGGCGGTTCAGGATGTGGAGGTTTGCATTAATACGGCGTCCCAATCTGGATTATCCATATATAACGACAATACATACTATAGTAGTTTCCATTTTCTTTTCCCTGTCTAGACCCCAATATACGACAAATCCTTGTCACAGTGCCAGCTGTCAGAAAATCTCATGTCTGACCTTGATTGTCTTTAAGACACCCCCTGAAAGTTAAACGTTTAACCCTAAATCCTAAACCCTTCAACCTCACCATTGCAATAGACAGTAGGAGACCCAACAAGTTAAAGTCCTCGCCAAGTGCAAGGTAGGGTTTAAGGAGTGCTGGGTGGGCTCTTGGAGCCCTTTGAAAAATCTTGGTATATGAGCTACAGTCTAAACTCCTAGTATCCCCCTTAATATGCCCTATAGTAATACCCTATATAATTCCCTATATACCGACCCCACTTTAAGGAGTTTAGACTATGGCTCATATAGGGTCCTTATGAAACCAATGAAGGAAAAACTCTAAGCATCCCAAAGGCCCACCCAGAGTAAGGTCTAGCGTCAAGGGCTCAGGGTTTACGGCTGAGGAGTTCGGAATTTATGCTTAGGGCTCCGGAAGTTAGGGCTTCGTTCTCATGGTTTTGGGCTTCGGGTTTACGGGTTTAGGGGTTTAGGGTCTAGGATTCAGGGTTTAGGGGTTTGGCTCTTAGGCTTTGCTCATGGTTTGGGCCAGGGGTGAACCCCTAAACCCTAAACCGCATGCTTCACGCACCGCGCCCCGTACGCCCCCAGAAATCGGATGCAGATTAGGGCTAGGGCTCGTCAGGCGGTTTAAGGTTCAGGGTTTAGGGTTCAGGGTTTACGGTTTATAGGGTTTAGGGGTCAGGGTTTAGGGGCCAGGGTTTAGGGTTGAAGGCTCAGGGTTTAGGGTTTAGGTCGTTAAAGTTTGGCCGCCTTCAGGATTTCAGCATGTTAGGTTGAGGAGCCTGAAGATTGCAAGACTGGTGTTCGTCCAAACCCTTACAAAGGGACCGGACCCAAAGGTACCCCTAAGTCCTAAACAACCCTAAGCCTAACCCCCATAATCCCGCCTTTAAACGGACCTAAAGGTACCTCTTAATTGGGGGGGGTTCAGGGAGACTTAGTAAGTAGGTGAAGATCGGGGATAGCTGGCATCTGCATGGCATCTATTTTCGCGCCTTCAGGCGCCTTCCGCTGCACATGCAGATCAAGAGCATGTGCAGTCACAACTTGGTCTCATTTTATGGCTTGAAGGGGTTATGAACCTAATACTTGCTAAGTAATAGAATAATTTCCTCTGTCTTTTCCAGTATCAGCCTACTTAATTGCTAAGTCCACATGACCCTCCAGGCAGTCTTAGCTTCTGGCGAAAGCCTCTGCGCGCGCGGCATATGCGGAGGCAGTTACCTGACGTGGGGCCCACACAGGTTCTGCCTTTGAGGTCCTTTAAAAGATGGATGTACATTGACATACTGGAAATATACAGAGGCTATATAGGCAGACATAGGCTTTAGGGTTTGAGGTTTAGGCGTACAAGGTTCAGGATTTCTTGGGTTTGTAAGGTATAGGGTTTGGGATTTAGGGTTTACAGATTTTGGGTTTGAGGTTTCATGATGTTTAATGGAGAACGTCGCCAAGGTTCATATACCAAAAAATGATGGTCTCTTTTGTTTTGGAGGTCCACTTTGTTCGGGTCTCCACAATAAAGACTATAGCATTGGATCTATAACGGCGCACCCTATTTCTGGAAACTACCTGTACGGCAGATATCTGCGTCTTAAGGTATCTCCTAAACCCTAAACCCTCCGAATGAGAACCCTATTGAGCCTGCAAGCATGGACGCGCGCTTGAGGGAATTGTATATAGGGTTTAGGGCTTTGTCTTTAGAGTATATGGTTCATGGCTTTGGGCATAGGATTGGAGTTTTAGGCTTCAAGGGCCTAACTGTAACTGAATAACTCCGGAGCCCTTAGCCAAGTACGTAAGCTCAGCTCTAAACCCTAACCCTATAAACCCCAAACCCTAATCTCTAAACTCTGAACCCTAAACCCTAAAGCCTAATCTCTAACCTCTGAACCCTAACCCTATGAACCCTAAACCCTAATCTCTAAACCCTGAACCCTAAACCCCAAATCCTCTCACAACTCTCTGCGGCACGGGCTCAGCCAACCCTTTGGCTACGCCTTAAAACCTCAGACCCTAAACCCTACCTAGAGGCTCCTACATATGTAGGTCCTCTTTGGGTGGCATATTATGTTTCCTTACCAAGGTTTTGGATTCAAGGTTTATGGTTTAGGGTTTAGGAAGTCGTAACAAACCTCAAAGAGAACTACAGAAGAACCCGCGGCAAAATCCTACATCGTGGCACGGCTCGAGGCCAACCACCTAATGCAAATCCTGGATCCGAAAACGTCTGCTGCAAACCCTAAACCCAAAACCGTTTGGGCCGGTTTAGGGGTGAGAGTCCCAGCCAAAACCCTACGGCCTGTAACCTTCAGACCCTCAACCTTAAACCTAAGCCCGAAAGTCGTAAACATGCAAAGTTGCATCACGCTGGGTCAACTACGGTGCTCTGGGAAGAGCATGGAATTTGGTAATACGACGCGAACCGTAAACCCTACGTGAGTCCTGAACTGTAGATCCTAAACCCTTTCCGTAGGGGTCCAACTAGCCCAATGTAGGTAACATCTACAGACTTTAGGAACCAGATCCCTAAGATTCCCTTAAGCCTAAACCCTAAACCCCAAAATCCTAAACCCTTTATTTGGGTAGGTTCTGCTGCGCCCTCAGCCGTCAAAGGCCTCCCGGAGGCTTCCCGAAAGCTCGATGGCCTCTACCACAAATACGGTCAACCCTACGGGTCCAAGGACCCAAATAATGGGGTTAGGGATCAAATACCATGAATGTTATAGTATTTGGGCCCTAACACCCTGTTATTTGGGTCCTTGGACCCTTAGGAGAATCTATACAGGATAGGGTAGAGGGTGTAGGGTTTAGGGTTTACGGTTTAGGCTAGAGGTTTTAGGGTTTAGGGTTTATAGGGACTATGGTTTGGGTTCTAAGGTTTGTGGCTTCGGGTTTAGGGGGCTTAAGGGCTTAGGGCTTCGTAGCTTGAAGCTGGGGCTTGCGGCTTAGTGCTTAAAAACTCAAGGTAGTGTTTTTTGGCATTAACCATAGGGTGGATATGTTTACATATACATACATACAGGTGTGTGTATATATGTATATGTATACAGATGCAGGCAACCCAGAAAACCATGCATGCATGTTGCATACGCATGTCACTGAGAGGCGCGCTACCCCAAAGTCAGGTCAAGGTACCAAAAACCATTTCAAGTATGGTATAGATTTTGTTCTTTCGGACCTCACGCCCAATTGGTTGAGCTCTTGGGACCCCAGGGTATATGCACTGAAACAGGTTCCTGGGAAGCACGATAAATGGTTGTGGCTAAAGCCTATACAACCCTAAACCCTAAATCTCTAACCCGAAACAACCCTAAACCCTAAATCTTTAACCCTAAACAACCCCAAACCCTAAATCCTCAACCCTAAACAACCCTAGACCCTAAACTCCTTAACCCTAAACAACCCTAGACCCTCAACTATAAATTAAAATGGCGCGGAGGGATCCTGGGGGCTCGTCCCAGCTGTTTCTTGCCCCACTGCGAGATATGGGCCCACGGACCTGAAGTAGAGCATACACTGATTGTTGGGCCTGCGCAGTTGCCTTGGCATTCTGCTTTGGAGCCGCTTTAGGACGGACCCTTTGTAGCAGCTCTCGAAGCATATTTGCGTTCTGCTCTGTGTTGCGAAGGATCCGTTGCAAGAGCGCGACATTGTCCACTGTCTCCAGAATGCCCAGCGTCCAGTAGTTATAGTTTAGGGCGTGGGGTTTAGGGGTTTAGGGTTTGACGAATTTACCTTAGATCATACTCGGGGTCCTAATATCATGTAGGGTATATTCGTTACTGTCAAGAACTCTCTCAAGATGCTTCTAATCCTTAAGCCCTTATCCCTGACCAATAATCTCGAACCCTCTCTCCCTAAGTCCCAAAACCCAAAATCCCGTAACCCCAATCCCTTGACTCTGAACCCGCCAGATCTTTAACCCTAGACCCCAATCCCGAAACCCGAACCCTAAACCCCCGGATCCCTAAACCCAAAAACCCTACACCCACAATCCTTAAACTGTCAGACCCTTAAGGCCTAAACGCTAGAACCCAAATCCCCTAAATCGTGGGGTTTAGGGTTTCGGGTCTTGGGTGTAGCCGGTGTAGCACCTTGCTAAGGTCGGCTAAGGCTGCGCGCGCGTCACCCAGGTCGAGCAACGCCTTCTGTAGGAATTAGGGTGTAGGGGATCAGGGAGTAGAGCTTAGGTTCATGTAAGGCCTTGGGGTTTAGGGATTAAGGAAGGTTTGGCTTCAGGGCTTAGGGTTTTGGGTTTAAGGTTTAAAGGTGATTTGGATTTAGGGTTCTGGGTTTAGGGATCAGGGCTCCGGGTTTAAGGATGAGGCACCAGCGCTCAAGGCTTAGTGTTTAAGGCGTACCCTACCTTTTGTTGAGGACACCGAGTTTTCTCTAGGAAAGATACGATTTCCTCAAGTTTGGGTGAGGCGCTTTTAGGGCTTACGGTAAGGTATACGGGTGTAGGTACAATGAAGGGTCGGATCCAAGGATGAGGTGTGGAGGATCGGGGTTTAGCGATTTGGGATGCGGGTTCTGGGACTGAGGTTCAGGGTTCGGGGCGGTGGTGAGGTGTTTCAGGACCCTACACTCCCTAAACCCCTAAACCCCTGAACCCTAACCCCTGAACCTGGTGGGGCTTCAGGAGTCCATCAAGACAGAGCGCAGTCCCCACCATGAAACTTTACATTTGAGATTTGTGCCGCGGTCAACCTCCCGACTCCACCCAACTTCACTGTTGCGCTTGCGAGGTCTACTCAACAAACTGTGGCGCACTCCGAGAGCCTTTTGTGGGCACCACATCAGTTCTGAACTGGCGCAAAGAAAGAGGTCTCAGTAATTATGAATCATCTTCAACCAGCGCGTAGCCGCTGCTTGCTGTCCCAACTGCCGCCAAACCTTTGATGAAACAGGCACAGCACAAAGCCCGAAATTCTGAATCTCATCCCCCGCGCCAAAGACCCTAAAACCGAATCCCCAAAACTCAGCCCCCAAGCCCTTCACTCCAGGCATAGGCTGCCCTCCAATGCTAAGCCGATCCATGGGCCTAGCTAGACCCTCCACCTACCCACCATAAGAGCCTCAGTACCCACCATTAGGGGCCACATATCCCCAAATATATAAGGGTACTAGGAATGTCTTGGGTTCAGCATCAAAAGTCAATGTTATCCTTTTTGTCTGGAGGCTCCTTGGGGAGGGAAAAGAAGAGTCCTGGACCCACAAGCCTCTACTAGCTGCCTTTCCAGAGCCTCCAACAACATCAGCCCCAGGATGCCAGTTTGTCGTTGACGCAGATGGACCCAGAGAGCTTAAGTCCTATAATCCGGCCACCATCAGGATATGGCAGGTTGCAAAGCACAATGCACTCGAAGCGATTCGTGACCTGAGAATTTATGCCTCAATGTTTCGAGGCTTACATCGCGGCAAACCCTGCAACCCCATAACCCAATCCCTACACCGTACTCCTGAAACCTTGAAACCCCTGTTCTTCCTGCTACTTATACTTCTACTAGTACTTCTACTTCTACTTCTACTTCTACTACTACTACTACTACTACTACTACCACTACCACTACCACTACCACTACCACTAGCACTACCGCTAGCACTACTACTACGACGACAACCACTACTACGACCATTTCATATTCTAAATAGCCCTCTTGTCCCAAGCCGGACAAATCTGCCTGCCCTCGAACAACAAGCGCCGGAGCACATGCAGGAGATTGGCGTAGAGCCTGTGTCGCCAAACGATGTTGTGAAACTAGATTTAAGATTTAAGCAGCGTAAGCCCTATATACCCTACTATACTTTAGTAGTTTCCATGTATTTCCCATTATCCCAGTATGATCCCCAAGGGTTTAGGGCTTAGGATTTCCAGGATGAAGGGTTCGGGCTAAGAGGTTCTAGCATTAGGGTTTTTGGGCATGGGGGTTGACTTAGCGTTAGGGTTTGCATTTTAGGATTGGGATGTCGAGGGCTTGGGGAATTGCGGTCTCAAAATGAAGGGGAGAAACTTCCTACGTAAGCCCTGTACAACCCTTTTTGCCATTTCACGCTTAGTTTTCTTTGCCATTTGAAGCTCCGTTCCAAGGGGAACCCTCAACCATAAACCGACCCCAATTCTTGAACCTCTAAACTCTAATCCCTAAACCCCAAACTCTAATCCCTAAACCCTAAACCCTAAAGTCCTAAACCCTAAACCCTTAACCCCTAAACCCCAAACTCTAATCCCTAAACCCTAAACCCTAAAGTCCTAAACCCTAAAGTCCTAAACCCCTAAACCCCAAACTTGAACAAATAGGGTTTAGGGTTTAGGGTTGAGGGTTTAGGGTTGAGGGTTTAGGGTTCAGGGTTCAGGGTTTAGGGTTCAGGGTTGAGGGTTTAGGGTTGAGGGTTTAGGGCGTCTACTTGCGCAGGGCCGAGCATCCATGCGCCGATGGCGCCACCCCACTTCCAGGGATCTGTGGGTGGCGGCACATCCTGCGCCCAGCGAACCTCGTGGATATTGCTTGAGAAGCCATCGAAGCTGGGCTTTCTGCAACACTCCCACCCGCTGTGAGAAATCACAGGCTACCACCCAAACTATTGCCTGTTAGGGTTTAGGGCTACGCCCTCAATTCCCACCTCAAAAAATCGTCTTTTCTTCAAGCGATTACTAGGACGCCCCTCCAAATGATCGAGTGAATACCAGGGCCGCAGGCGGGCCTCCAGGGCCTCCAGGGCCTCCGAACCTCCAAGGTCGCCGAAAATAGGGCGCGTGGGTATTCCCATCAAGGGGGAAATCAATGTACATTGTATATGTTTGGTCCACTGGGGTGGCTGGAGGCAGGGC
>CAJNIZ010044636.1:17238-33189 GCA_905231905.1 Symbiodinium pilosum | reverse complement strand
TAGGGTTGAGGGTTTAGGGTACCCATTTGCTGATTGGGTCCCAGGACTTCACCTGCACAAGCCCAGGCGTGTAATGTAAACACCTTCGTATGGATCGATATTCTTTCCGGATACCCCCACTTTAGACACAACATGTAAACCCCCAAAGCATCATTATTCTAGATACTTGGCCCTTTTCAGAACAAGTAACTCACTGGTGGCCCTTAATGTTATAATATTTGGGCCTTGAAACCCTATTTTTGGGGGTCCTGGGACCCTTAGAGTTATTGATTTTAATAGGAGCCATAGGATCCCCCAGGCCCCCAATTCGTTGTGAGGCCGTTTTATCATAGAGGCTCCCTTTTTTGTTTGGGGAGGAGCCCCCACACTAATCAGGCTCCCACATTAACTCTTAACCCCAAAGCCCCAAACCCTAAAACCCTGACCCCAAAGCTTTAGAAACCCTAAACCGCCTAAACCCCTCAAACCCAAATCCTCCACCAACTGCTCCCTAAGCAGTCCCATCCCTTGAGCAATAGAAAGCCCGCTTCCCCCTTATAACACATATGTCCTCCAATATGTGCTTGCGCTGTATTTCTGGTTTTTCTGAATGCAGGGAATTGCTTTTTTGTTTCCTCCAGATAAACGTAACGGTCCAAGGACCTAAATAATAGGGTTTTAGGACCCAAGTACTATAACATTACTGGTATTTGAGCCCTAAAGCCCTATTAGTGGGATCCTTGGACCCTTTTATATTCCCCATGTATCCCTGTATATCACCCTATAGTCCCCGTTAAAGCGACCCTATTCTTTTGGTCCTTGGACTCTTAGGGTAAACGAATAAACGCGTCCCCAAGCCGACTCACGGCAGCCCGAAGCCTAAACCGTAGAAGCTCAAGCCCAAACACGTCCTAAGCTCTAAGGGTTTAGGGTTTAGGGTGTTTAGGGCAAACGTTTAAAGTTTAGGGTTTAGGGCTGCCCCAAACCCTAAAGCCCTAAGCCACCCATAAACCCTCCGGCCCTAAATCCTACATAACTGCTGCCCAATCCCGTTTCCATTGCGTTTCCGATTTTAATTGTGGACTTCAAGTTAGCCTCCACACTATTCCCCGCATATACATACCTATACTTCTTTATATAACTCCTATCTACCCTAAACCCTATTAAGTCCGAAGTCACTGAATCGCCTCATCCGCATCAGACACCGCCTCAGGCAAACGACGGAGCTTTCGATGGGCGCTGCCTGCACCAACCGGCTACTTACTTGTCTAAGCTTCAGGTTTGGGGTTTAGAATGTTTAGGGTGTAGGGCCCATGTGGGGTCTGATGCTCCTGAAGTTGATGCAGGATAGGGTTTGGGGGTTGTAGGTTGAGGCCACTTCTTCGGCAGAGGGAAAGAATTTCGGACCTTCGGGAAAGCAACGGCTTAGTAAGTAGGTTCTTAAGGGCGTCATAGGCAGACTACCTCAGTCAGGAGACTTGTAAGTCCCCCTTCATAACCTAGTTGCCCTAAACGCTAAACATCTTCATATATATATGTACATCCCTACGACCCTGCTAAAGGTTTCACTTATAACCTACTTTCTAAGTCCATTGGGCCTTCGAGTAGCCCCTAAGTTCCCTCAAACCCTAGCCCTCAGCGCCAAGCCCTCCGAAGAACAAACGTGTTTTTCGCAGAAGGTGGTTCTTATTAATCCCTTGCCCCCCCCTCAAAACTAACCACCTCGCAATGTTAAACATTTCACAGAGTGGAATATTAAAAAATATATATGGGGAACATCTAATTTTGTGGGGGGGGCGGGGGGTTAATGCTACAGAACTTGCCAAAAGCCTCTATGCAGACTACAGGTTCACGAATAGAAAAATTTATGCGAGAGCGCCAAAGGTCCAAACAAGATTTGCCGCCGTTCCCCGTGAGAGACCTCTAAACCACAATACCATATAATCCAGTTACCATTTCATTTTCCATGTGATTCTCCATTGTTGGGGATACTACCCTATAAGCCCTAAAACCTAAACCCTGAGGGCAGAGATCCTGCCTCGAATGAGCAGCACGGTGGCAGTCCGCGGACCGTGCATCAACGCCCACTCACAATCGTGGAGCGCCTGCGGCGGCCCCGAGATTTAAGCGTGCCGCTGCAGACCAAGAGGGGACGGCGGTTTGAGAAGCCTTCATAATATTGGGGGCTTCCCAAAAGTAGGGGTACGTTTTTTGATGTTCCCCATAATAATGCCTATGGTATATTCGGTTCTCTATTGGGGTCCCCTTATTCAAGGGAACTATCATGTGCTTTCTTCGGGGCCTTAAGGAAGCATATGCCAGGGGGTGAGGTTATGCTCAACCTTAACCACCCTAGACTTTGTTGTTTAGGGTTTAGGGTTCAGGGTTTAGACTTTAAGCCCCAAAGCTTGATGGAGGCTATGCTAGGAATGAGCTCTCCTGCCAGGGAATCTGGGCTGAAAACTCCCCGCCTCAGACTAACAGGAACCCCCAAACTGGGTTGGCCCCTAAAGCCCTTTGAAACATATTAGTATATAGGGTCCCTTATTAAAGCCCTTAGGGAAAATATTGAATATCCCCGGAGCCTACCCAGGATATCACAAGATAACCCAAAAAGGCCTACCCGGCAAAAGAGGGTTCTCTAGTACGCACGTAGAGGGTTTGGGCCTTATACTACCCCAAATCAGCGTGGAACCAAAGAAAAACATACTGCACACCTGTTGTCATTTTGAGCGGGGGATATAAAACTTTCATGTTGGGGTACGCAATCTAGATCCTGAATATCCCTGTACAGACCCTATGTTTCCCTATCTTAGCCCTTCATGGTGGTTCAATCTTGATTAGGGAAGGGTAGGGCCCAGTGCGCAAATTGTTGCCTCAGTTTCTGTTCATCCGGTTGCGTGTAGGTTTTAACAATTTTGTACTTAAACCCATACACCGCTAGACTTCCTGCAGCCACACAGACCTTAAACGCCCAAAGGGCTGAAAGCCGTGACGGCCTCAGCTGGAAATGCCGAAAATTCTGCAGGTATCCTCACACAATTCGAGCAATGTAAATCCCTGATTTAAAGCACTCCCTTTAAGGGCTTAAATATTAGGATCCCTGGGTTAATCTCTATATACCCTAAAACCCTAAACCCGATTCTAATCCCCATGCAGGGGAGGGGGGTTTACTACTTAGGGGTCCCTAAACCCTAAATCCTAAATGGTAGTTTCTACTTTCTTTCCATTGTCCTTATATAACCCCAATATTACTACCATGGGTCTACATTCTGGGGAGGGGGCTTATTCATCAGGAGCTTACAGTATTTCGGTCCTAAACCTTAAACCCTAAATAGTAGTTTCCATTTTCTTTTCCATTATCCCTATCATCATCCCTATTATGGGGAGGGTGTTTCTTAATTGTGGGTTTGATTTATTTTCGGTCCGGGACACCAGAGAGGTCTGAGCAAGGTTTAGTCTGCCACAGCTGCTAGGATTCTGGGGTTTTAGGGGGTTTTTAGGGCTTTAGGGGTTTAGGGTTTGGGGGTTTAGGGTTTTAGGGTTTCAGGGTTTTAGGGTTTTTAGGGTTTAGGGTTTTAGGGTTTCAGGGTTTAGGGTTCAGGTTTTAGGGTTTAGGGTTTAAGGTGCCCATGCAAAGAGCTGAACCTCAAAGGAAAACGGAATCGCGTGAGCCAACTTCTCAATTTCAAACTCATCATGCCCGTAATCTTCAGAACCCTTAACCTGTAGTCTTTTTAGACCCACAATAAAACTGTCATTCTTAAGAATTCCTTAAGGGTTCTGTTGAAATACAAATTAAGACCATTTCCTAGGAAGCCCACAGTAACCCTGGATCCCAACCTTGGAAACCGAAAAGCTTCGGACCCCACCCTAAATCCTAAACTCCTAATTCCTAAATCCCTAAATCCCTAAATCCTAAAACCCTAAACCCCTAAAACCCTGAATCCTAAACCCGTAAACCCTAAACCCTAAACCCCACAGCCTAAACCCCAAAACCCGAAACCCCTGAAGCCTAAACCCCCAAAACCCTAAATCCCAAACCCCTCAACCCTAAACCCTCCCAAACCCCAAACCGTTTAAACCCTAAACCACGAACCCCAAACCCTACCAGAGCTCCAACCCAGGGACGCTGCCATCTCGTGGGCTCCCAGGCCGAGGCTCTGGGCCATGGCAAGGACGTCCATCCTTAGGGTTTAGGGTTTAGGGTTTAGGGTGTTTTTTACAACCCCATCGGCCTTGAAGGTCTAGCATTAGCTTGGGCGTCTGGGTTTAGGGTTTAGGGTTTAGGGAAATTAGAGGTATTATAATAGGGTTATATAGGGATAGTGGAAAAGAAAAGGGAAGCTACTAGTGTATGGCTTAGGGTATGGAATTTGAGGTTTAGGGGGCTTCAAGTGCATATGTAGGAATCTATATATATGTATACATATGTGTTTTTGGTGTCTTAGGGTGATGTAATTGTTTTTCGGAGGAACGGACAAAATCTAAAAAATGATGTTATGTAGGATGTCGCGTTTACAGTCTCAGGTTTTAGGTTTTACGGCTCGCGGCTTAGGATTCGTGCTGTAGGGCTTTAAGCTTTAGGGCTTCCGGGACAGGAGAAGCTAGACTCATGTCAGGGGAGACATATCAAACATACTGGAGACTTAAATGGAAAAGGAATGGAAACTGGGTCATATAGGTTTGTCAAGGATTCACCCAAAAGGGTGTTTCAGGGTCCGTTCGAAGGATTAATGGGGCGTACATATGTATGTAGATATATATATGTAGAAATGTCTAGGAATATGCGGGGCTTAGAATCTTAAGGCTTGAGGTTTTGGAGGTTTAGGGTTTTAGGGGTTTAGGGTTTAGGGTTTCGGGGCCCCTTACGGGATTATGGGGGCATAGCAGGATGTGCAGGGATGTATAAGGAGCAGAAAATAGAAACCACCCTGCTATCTAGGGTTTGGGGCTCACAGTTTAGGCTTAAGTTAGGATGTCCTCAAGGAAAGGGATGGTCCAAGGGGGGAAGGTAACCTAGTAATCCCGATTATTCTCTGATAATTCTAAGCTTCCCTAGGTTCCCCAAGGCTCCTTTGTACCCTCCCCCCTTGAACCACCCCCCCTTTAGGATCCTGTAATTAAGGCTTCAGGGTTTAGGGCTTAGGCTTTATGATTAAGGTTTTAAGCTTTGAAGGAGTGGACACGCTTGACAAATGTCAGGGGCTACATATCAAAAATCAAATGGAAACGGAAATCGAAGCTGGGTGTAGGAAGGTTTAAAGGATTAACCCGAAAGGGTATTTCAAGGCCTCTGAGAGGGCTTATGGGGCTATATTTAAGGCCCTAAACCTAAATGAAGATACGATTCGAAAGGCTTCTTGGCTGCTTTACAACAGAAAGGAAATTAAAAATGGCCAATGAAGTGGAAACTAGGTATATATACGGCTTTTACGGAGTTAGATTTGTTTGGCTCAGGGACCCTTTAAAGGCTTTATATGAAGGGACTTTACTGGGAACCCCAAACGGGGATCTCCATGAGTCCCCAAGAATCTAATAGGAATATACCTACCAGGGTCCCATATAGTCTATTGTACTCCTACTGTGTTCTTGGGCTTCCCTGTTTGGGGGTGCCCGTTAACTTGCCTTTGTTGCAGGGGCATGTACAGGTATGTGCTTTGAAAAATCGCAGGGATCCGTCTGAGAGCCGTGTGCCCCGGCGGCACATATATACACACAGAGGCAGATATACAAATATATATATATACACACACATACAATTGGGGGGTTTCCCAAAATTAGGGGTACCATTTTTTGCATCCCTATAAAAGGGACTATAGTATTTGGGGGAGTATATTTCGGGGTCCCCTATTTTGAGAAACTACCATATATATATATATATATGTGTGTGTGTGTATATATATATATATATATCAGTGTGCGTATGTGTATATACACACACATATATTATATATACATGAAGATGTGGGGGTCTTGGGGTTTTAGAGTTAGGGTTCGGCTTGGCCAAACGGGGGTTTAAGGCTTTTATTGGCCATTCTACACGACTTTCGCATTTGAGATTAAGTTAGTTAAGGTCTTAAGGTTTGGGACTGAGGGTTTTCGGTCTACATAGTCTGAAATCAAGACAGCTAGGGTCATGAGGTTTGGGGCTTAGGGTTTTGGGTCTACATAATCTGAAATTAAGACAGTTAGTGTCTTAAGGTTGGGGACTTAGGGCTTTGGGTCTACATAGTCTGAAATTAAGACACTTACGGTCTTAAGGTTTGGTACTTAGGACTTTGGTCTACATGGTCTGATTAAGACAGTTAGTGTCTTAAGGTTTGGGACTTAGGGTTTTGGGTCTACATAGTCTGAAATGAAGACAGTTAGGGTCTTAAGGTTTGGGACTTAAGACTTAGGGTTTTGTGTCTACATAGAACTAGGATACCAGGATTTGACAGCCCCCACAAGCTAAAAATGATCAGAGGGCTGTGGTAGCCTAACCCCCAAAGCTCGGACCCCAAAATTATCATATGAGCTTCTCATATGACTGAAACAAGTTCCTGCTTTTGCCGATTAGGGTTACCACAGCCATCCCTGCGAGATTTGTCCCAGCATCGGCTGCTTGGTCGAGTTCACGGTAGGCACTGTCCTTGCTGGCTATTGGGTTGGAGTATCCATCTGGGGGCAACAAAGGGTTGCAACATAGGGCTTGCCATTGAATAGGCGAAATAGGAATATTTCGGGCCAAGGGCTTAGAATTGGAGAGTCGAATGGACAGGTACATGAAATATATCACTAAAACTGGCGGCTTGCAGGGACATATAGGCTTTAGGGCTGATCTACTAGCTGGTATAGGGTTTAGCGTTCAAGGTTTAGGGCTTAGGGGTCGAAAAAAAGAGGAAACTACCACATTATTGGCCTAAACCCTGAACCTTAAACTCTAAAGCCTAAACCGTGCGGGCCTTAGAGATCCAGTATAGACCCAAGAATACTATACTCCTTGTCTGCAGTAACACCGAAAAGGTTAAACCCTAAACCCTAAACCCAATTCCTCGCTAACAGTCAACAAGTGGGGGATTGTCAAAATTATGGTCCCTTTTTGGGTCCCCTAAATTAGGCCCCGTATTAGGCCCCGTATTATAATAGGGACCCAAAAACGGACCATAATTTTGACAGTCCCCCAAGTGTCAGGATCAGGAGTGGCAAACCGTGGGCGTGTGAAAGTTCCAGGCCCTGTGGGATCAAGGCGGCCTCCTCTTGCAGGACCACAACCTAGGAATTGGGTTATAGGGGTTAGGATTTAAAGTTAAGGGTTTAGGGTTTAGGGTTTAGGGTTTAGGAATTGGGTTATATTGGGATAATGGAAAAGAAAATGGAAACTACTATAATGGAGAATCAAATGGAAAAGAAAATGGAAAATGAAATGGAAACTGGGATTATTATGAAGTTTAGGGTTTAGGATTTAAGGTCTAGGGTTTTGAACTTAGGGTTTAGGAGTTAGGGTTAGGTCACGTGATACATAGGCATACATGCGGTTCAAACCACTACACACCGAAAGTCTGTAGAATGCCTTGAAAATTTTGAGAACTTTTGACACCCGCATTGCCTTTTTAGGATGTTGCTTAGGTACAATTAAGTATCATGTGTATCTACATTTCGTTCAAGTAGATGCTAGCACATATGCTGTTACCCCATCAAAACCTTAAACCGTGCACTTCTCCAACAACTATCCAGAAACCAGGCCCTTTTGCCCTTTGCTGTGTTGCCGCCCTGCTTGGACACGAGCTGCAGCAATGGCCGTGGGAATCGCAACTCCTGCGATGCAACCCGATAGGGTCTAGGCCTAGGGCTTCGGGCACCCCAAACCCTATACTACACACTCCCTTAATGGATCCACAGTACAGCCAAGCCAGGGCGGAGTTAGAACTTCTTCTGAACAGGGGGGGTAGCAGTAGTAGTACGCAGCAACAGTAGTAGCAGCAGTAGTAGCAGGAGCAGCGGCAGCAGCGGCAGCAGGAGAAGTAGCAGCAGCAGCAGCAGCAGCAGCAGCAGCAGCAGCAGTAGGGGAAGAGTAGCAGCCTCCAACCCTGAACCTAAATCCTAACTTGTACTCTAACATCCCTAGACACTTATCCTAGGTAGGAGTATTATGAAACTTTGGTGTCCTCCATGCCAGTAATCATAAGAGACTACGGGATGTGGATGTTGCGTGGTTATAACTTGGCTTTTCTCCGCGAGAGTGGTTTAGGGTTTTGGGTTTAAGGTTTTGTGTTTAAGGTTTAGGATTTTAGGATTAGGGTTTAGGGATGCTGCCTGGCCTTTGTATGATATAGTGCTTTACTTCCCAAGGTGTAAGGTCCTCAGGGTCACGCGGGGGGTTAGCATTAACAGCCCTAAACCCTAACCACCAAAAACCCTAAGCCCTGAAGTCCCTTTTGCATCTGGTTCTCTTTGCTGCCAGCCCTAAACCCTAAACCCTGAACCCTAGACCCGAAACCCTAAAACCCTAAACCCTGAACCCTAAACCAGAACCTACCCAAGAACAAGCAATGCGTGATCCCCAGAGTCCTGGGCTATCAGCGGCAAAGCCGCTGGGTCGCGCTCCGCAGCCAGGACAAAGAAGATCCTCAGATGTAGAGGGCTTAGGGTTTAAGGTTTGGGCTTTGCGGATTTTGGGGTTTAGGGTTCTAGAGTTTCGGGGTTCTAGGGTTTAGTTTAGGGTTTAGGGTTTGGGGTTTAGGGTTTGGGGCTTCGGGTTTAGCTCTGGGGTTAGGTCTGAGGTAGGGCTCTGAATGCCCGGTGTCTCGCGCTCATACGGACTGTTGTGCCAGCCTAAGGCACATACAAATTCTACTGCGGAGGCCGGTCTAATTTTGCCACTTCATGGACATACAACCCTAAACCCGTAATCCTTAAACTCCTAAACCCCAGACCCCTAAACCCTAAAACTCCTAAACCCACAACCCTTTGCGGAGATGCAGCGTCTAGGGCTTAGGGCTTAGGGAGGGAGATCCATCTGGGCGTCCAGCATCTAAGGCGTTCTGGGGCTAACCACTAAATCTTGGGTACTGCCCCCACCCAGTAACAGTCTATATTAAGGGTCCTATTAAGGGCTATATATAACCGTATTACAATTATTATCCAACTGATACTGAGGGGGGGCAGTACCCAAACTAAACCCTAAAACCTGGTTTAGGGTTTGGAGTTCGGGGTTTAGGGGGTCTGGGGCTTAGGGTTTAGGACCTTAAAGCAGAAGGTTACTTTTTGCAGGCTGCGCTACTTATAACAAAGTGAGCCGCAGGGCTTAATAAAGCGGTTCTATGTCCCACAGGTCCCCCAAGTATGGTAAGCTTTGGGTTTCAACTCTGACTATCTATTGGGGAGTTTCCGTGAGGAGGGGGACCCACCGCAATTCTACAATTACAGCTTCCACATAAATGAACCATAATCAAATGACCCGGCCCTCCAAGTCCTGAATCCTAGAACCCTAAACCCTAAAACCCAAACCCTAAACTCTAAACATCTCTAAACTCTAAATTCCTAAACCCTCTTCCCCTGAACCCTAGAACCCCTAAACCCTAGAACCCTAAACCCTAAATCCCAAACCCTAAACCCCTAAACTCTAAACTCCAAAACCATCAACCCCTACACTCTAGAACCCTAAACCCTAAATCCCGTAGACCCTAAAGGCTGCTGGGTAGGCAAGGAGCCCAGTCAACCCGCGAGCTGGACTTTGCGACTGCTGCGGCCTCTGCACCTTACAAAACATGGGGGTTTAAGGGCTGAGTGATTAGGGTTCAGGGTTAAGGACTTAGGGTTTAGGGCTTGGGATGTAGGGTTTAGGGCTAAGGGTTTGGGATTTGGGGTTTGGGACCGGTTAGGTTTAGGGTACAGGGACTATATGGGGTTTAGCGATGTTACCCGAAGAATGGAGAATCAAAAAGAAAACGCTGGGCTCATATCGGCTTTGTACTGTAGAGGCCAAATTAGTCACCAATATGATTGTGAGGTATATTTGAGGTAACCTAGACTATAATTATACGGGGCAACTAGGACCATCATAGGTAATTAATTCGGGCTCCTGCACTAAATGCTGAGCCCCCTTTCCCCAGACCGAAAAAATCAACCTCTGCAACGACGGCAGGGCGACCCATATATATATATATCCATATATATATATAGTAGATATGTACGCAAAGGTTACAGGTCACGTACTCGGCTACCAAGGCACAATAGCCTGGCTCTGCCACCACCGTGCAGCGTAGCTGCGCTCGCTCAACCTCTTTCCTTGCTTGCTCTTAACCACATCTCACAGTTGAATTTCCAAATCCTCAAGGTAAAGAGGAAGGGTTGAAGGACCAAAGTTGTAAGTACAATTGTCCCGCCAAGTTTCATCAGGAAGTCTATGAAACTAACGATAGGGTCGTCCGCCAGCCGATGCTGGACTGAAATGGCCGGGAGTGTCGGTGCGGGTGCCTCGGGAGCTGGCAACTCCACACCTCTCCATTCGAAGAAGCCGCGCCTGTTGTAGAGATCACCTGGGTTGCTGTTAAGGAACTGAAGTTAAGTTAGCGTAATATGGGTACACAGTAGATAATGGGGTTTCCTTGCTACTGATTTGTATTGCCTTAAAGTATTAAGTTCCTCAACAGCGACCCAGTCACAGGCGATCTCGACTCCAACTGGTCCCGGTCGCCCTGTCAGGGCTGCCTTGCAAGCTGCAGCGATGGACTCACCAATCTCCTCCACAGAAGCTGGTCGGAAGAGGGCTTTGCATACCGGCTTCAGGACGGCAAGATTGTCCACATCATGCAACTGGAAACGCTCTGCCCCAGCACGGACACCGGCCGTAAGGACCAGCATTGGAGTACGATCTCTGAGTGCACAAGCCACGCCGGCCAGTGCATGCGTCACACCTGGGCCTCCAATCACACAAGCGCAGCCTAACTTTTGCTCCATGTGCCATGTGGCCCACGCCATGTAGCCTGCTGCCTCTTCATTTCCAATCAAGTGCATGGCCAAGTCGAAGTCTTTCCGATCCGAGAAGCATCCGGCTTCAGGTGGGCTGCAAATGGCATTGTAGAGAGCCTGCGTGGTGCGTACTTTGAGGGCCCCAAAAGTATTGAAGTATCTATCAACAAGGTTCTCTTGTAAAACAAGAAGGCAAGATGACAATCACGTCCTATAGTCCCCCTTAAGTAGACAGAATGTGGGGTAAATGGGGATCTTACTATAATGTACCCAAAGCCATATTCTATCTACTTAAGTGAGACTATTAACCCCTAAAACCTAAAACCTAAATAGTAGTTTCCATTTTCTTTTCCATGATCCCACTATAACCCCGATATATAACCCCAACCTACTTAAGGGGGAACTATACTCCGAAATAGTATATATACATATATATATATATGACCCCAATCTACCCTAAACCCTAAACCCTAAACCCTACTTAAGGGGGACTATAAACCCCACACTGCCACCCAGGAGCTAAATTCTGCACTCCCGGAATGCCGTACAAGCGGCTCACTCCGGAAAGCCTCAAAGCTTCCACCACAATTTCCCCGCCTGTATCAGGGTTATTTAGCATAGGGAGAATGGAAAAGAACATGGAAACTATTATAATGGGTTTTATAGGGTATATTTTGGGGTTATGGAATAATTTCAAGTCCCATTGTAAGGACATTTGGGTACTATTCCCTATATAAACCACCATTTAGGGTGGATCGGGTGAAGTCGATTTAAATTTACCAGGCCTGTATGCTCCACACCACTTCGCAGGTAGGAGCTCGGGCTATCAAGCATGCCTGCGTGATACTTTAAATTCACGGCCCCCAAATTATTTGTGAATAGGTTCCCTTATACAGTACCCTAAACCCTAACCCCTAGACGCTAATCACTGTAAAGGAAGTGAGGTATCCCAAAGTGCCACCCAAATGCTCTGCTTCTCGGCAGTTTGCGAAGCTGCCTGGGCTCCGTCCTTCTTTTGGGTGGTAGGTTCCTGGTCTGGCTGAGGGCTGCAATCCGCAGCGGGCTGGCTCCGTTCCTCTCTCTCTCTCAATAACCAGGACTAAAAAAGTTTAAACTTCATTATAGAGACACAGAAAGGAAGCCCAAAAAGCTTAAAGTTCTTCTTTTGGCTAAGTAAGGTTCTTTCTTCTCCCCGTCCCCTGTGGTGGGGACTGCGGATGGGGGAAAGTGCTGGATGGGCCCAAGCCCGCCCAAGGATTGCTTGACCACCTGGGGCTCTGAGCCTGAAGGTCTCAAAGATGTCTTTGCGAGCCAGAAGTACGATAGCCTGGGTTGCTGCTAAAGAACTTAAACTAACTTACCATAATGGGTATATAGGGTTTAGGGTTTGGGGTTACCAAGGAACCTTATTACTATTATTATTATTATTAGCAGTCTTAGTATTTACCATGAACCCATGTTAACCCAGTAGCATGTTAACCCAATTGTCATTCGTATATTAGTACCTACTTTTCGCCATATACCCATATTAACCCAGTAGCAACATCACCAACGCAGTCAGGCACATCGGGGTCACCAGTACGGCAACAGCCTTTACCTTGGCCTGATACATTGAGTCGGAAGGTAGCAGCCATGACACCTGGGTTTTAGGGTTCAGGGTTTAGGTGCAGGGTTTCGAGTTCAGGGTTTAGGGTTGCTGTTAAAGAACTTAAAGTAAGTTCTCTCTTAGAAACGGCATATCGTAAACAGTAGGGTTTCCTGCTTATAGCAGCCCTACATACGCCCTAGTCCCTGAGCCCTACATTATAGTAGCTTACCTGCAGTTCCGTAACAGCAAGCGAGACACTTCTGCTTTCACTGAAGGTAGCGAGCTCTGCGTTCGTGACGCGGGTTCCGGACGTTTGGGAGGCGTCGCCTGTTTGGAGGACGGCTTGCCTTGGACTTCCCAAAAAGGTGGGTTTGGGCTTTAGGATTTAGGGTTTAGGATTTAGGTTTGGGATTTAGGGCTGAGGATTTAGCTTGCAAGCAAGTTGCTCTCTGCGGACACAGGGTCATTATGTTGAGAACTGCGTGCTAGAGCACCGCCTCCATCATCCTGGTAAACCCTAAACCCTAAACCTTGGGTCAGCAGCTTAAACCCTTTTGCACCAGGCTTGCACGCACGCCCCTGAACCCCAAACCCTTATAGGGGGATAGGGTCCATAGCCTCCCTTGCGACTCCCATAGCAGCTCTATACCTTCCTTCAACCCCAAACCCTAAACTGTAGACTATGCCTAGGGCCGCCCACCAAATAACTCATAGCCTACAGTAGCCCTGTATGATTCCTAGAGTAATCCTATAGCACTAGTAACCCTACAGTAACCCTATGCGATGCATCCCTATAGTACCCGCCTTTGCTAGTCTGGGTACGAATAGTCTTTGCCCATACAGGGGCGTACACCAGCTTGCCCATGCTGCACAAAATAAAAAAAAAGTTGCAGGTACCAGCATGGCAGATTATATACAGAGGGACTACTTTGGGGATGGATGGGCCTGCTACCTAGCGCTCGTGGACTTGGGCAACTCGAGTACAAATCGAGATTGTAGTCCCATAATTAGGGTTGGCTTGGTTCTCATCCCATCTATATCCTAAACCCTAAACCCTAAACCCTGAACCCTAAGCCCTAAAACCCTAAACCCTAAGCCTCTCAGTAAGCCTCGGGGTTGCTGCATGTTTCTTTGCCAGGACCCTTAGGGCTTACAGTCACCCTTAAGTAGATAGACTATGGCTTTGGGTATCTTATAAAAAGATCCCATATACCCCATATTTCATCTACTTAAGGTGGACTATAGGCTTTAAGGTTTAGAGCTCTCAGATTGGCTCCACGCAACGCTGGCAACGTTTATAGCCTTCAAACATAAAGCGCATGATATACAAACTTTACGCAACCCATCTCGATCCTTCAAGGAACCTCACACAGTCACACACACTGTGAAAACCTGGGCAGTCCTTCCTCCAAGTATTTAAAGTGTGGGTCATTCCCATTACAGTGACTGTTCTCTAAAGGTGTCTTATCAGGGAGCTACTATAACTCCAATTACCTACTGGGGCAACAGCTACTGTAAGGGGGAAAGGACTTAATTTTTCTAGAGTGAAAGCTAAATAACACAATCGTTGTAGTATCAGGAGAAGAGAAAAAGGTTAGATACATGTCGAAACATGGATGGTTTCCTGAGTGGCTCTCGCTTATATCGGCATCCCACAATGAAGTGGCATACTACAAGCGACCATAAGTCATACACAATAGCAGGGGGGAAAGTTTTCGGACCATGTCCCGCTTGGCTATTTGTCCAAATGCGGCCCCGCCGGTCCCTAAGAAAACCATGAAATAGCCACTTGAATGGGACCGCGATATCGTCTCCATGATTTTCTAAATGAGCCATGACCCCTGAACCCTGAAGCGCGTGACTCTTGCCTCCACACTCTGCGCCATGACGTACCGAACAATGTGGGACTGTAGCAATACTCGCCCTTTTGCTTTTTCATCCTTGGCACCCCAGTGGAACAACGAAGGTTCTGGATAGAGTTCTCCTTAAGTACAGTAGATAGAATATGGGGTATTGGGCAACTCCATATTCTATCTTCTGAAGGAGGACCAGTAAGGTTGGAAGTTGAGATGCTTCCAGCAGGCAGAACCAAAAAAAGCACTGTTACTCACGGGGCAACGGGTATATATCAGGTCGCGCGAGTTCCTCCATCTACCGTAGCACTACTAGCGGCACGTCGCATCTAGACTTATGAGGACTTCCCAGGTGAACTGTACAGCAAAATGACAACAATAATGGTCCTGATCGGAATGACAATCATCTCTCGCAGCAAGACAGGCGGTAGTGGCGGCTTGAACAAATGAGGATGCCCTTATATATGCCAACATATGTGCTAACTACAGAAGTCAACACAAAATTGACCTCCACCCCGCGGAACCAGTAAAACATCCTTATGAGCAAGAGTCTAAACTCCTAGTATCCCCCTTAATACCCCCTATAGTAGTCCCCGACATAATTCCCTGTATAACCCTCCTTTAAGGAGTTTAGACAAAAGCTCTTATGAAGCCCTGATTACCACACTGCTATGAAGCCCAGACTGTCAGACTGCGTTCTGAGGCTGGCACATGCGCGTCCACAGTTGCAAGTAGGCATACATCTCTATACATATGTGCATATATATATATACTCATGTATGAACACATGATATGTGCGTTTATTAATGTATGTATGTATATCTACATATATATATATATACATATACGCTTCCATGTATCCTATACAATACAACCCTATATAACCCATGCGGCTAATGGACAACATCCTGCATGATCCTGTGTAACTAAACCCTAACAATTATGGCATGGCCCATACTATAATCTCTAGGGGCACGCAGGATTTCGTCCATCAACAATATCTCTAGTTTTGGGAATATCTATATAAAGACCCAAATATCCCTACATTTCCCTGCACAAGCTATTTGGAAACTCCCGAATCCCAGCACCGCAACTTCTCAGTTCGTGGCAGTCGCTGAAGACTCCAGTGCACCGCACGCAGCTGGAGCCAGCAGCAGCAGCCACAGTCCTGAAGTTGCACTCTGTCTTCTTCTCCTTCTGCGGGCAAAGCGTGTGTCTCTTCATCGCCCTCTCTCTACATGTACATCTGCATGTGTATGTGTATAAATATATACATATATACACATATACATATATATATATATGTATATACTTTGCGTGGCTGTGTAAGCAAAGGGTATTATGCATGTGTACGCACAGTTGCATGTGTATATGTACGTAAAAACACGTGGATATGCGCAAATAGGCGTCGCATTGTATCACAAGGTATGTAACATGTGCAAACGTGCGTGGGTATGTGCAGAAAATATGCATGGATGGATGGATGGATGGAAGGATGGATGGATGTATGTATGTATGTATGTATGCATATATGTATATAGATACACATGTGCGCATACGTTTTATGTATTCGCA
>CAJNIZ010044636.1:0-17138 GCA_905231905.1 Symbiodinium pilosum | reverse complement strand
TGAATCCCTAAATCCCTAAACCCTCAATCCCTAACCCCTAAATCCCTAAATCCCTAATTTACCAGACCCCAGTGCAAGAAATCAATTTTCCCCCCCGCGGGGCCTCCTGAAGCTCACCGAGACCCAGGCGTGCCTGCAGTTTAGGTTTTTAGGGTTTGGAAATTTAGGGTTTAGGGATTTAGGGATTTAGGATTTAGGATTTAGGAGTTTAGGGTCCAGGGTAAAGTATCTTCTTGCTGGTTGTTAGTATGCTTGAAAGTTGATAGGGGTTACTAAGGGGTTCTATATCTATTTGCCTATAATATAGGTATGCGTATATATATATATATAGTATGATGTATACATATATAGATATACAGATACCTGCCTGCACGGCCATCCCCCCCTGCGCTTTAGCATTGATAACACTTAGTGATGTTTAAGTTAGTGAGGCTGTAGACTAGCGGTGGGGATGCCGCCTACTCATTGAAGTGCATTGTAGCCATGTTTCTCTACAGTCGTGCTATACTGGCTATTTATAAACCTCTGTTGATAAACAGGCACCCCAGGCCCTCAAGTCCTGAGGTTTCCAGATCCCCGGATCCACAGCTCACGCTTTTGAGTCATGTGTTGAAGCCTCAGCGGCATCACTCTCGCGCATCTGAAATTCGAATTTCAGATGCGTTGTTGGGGGTCGCCAAAACACAGACAACACCTTTCGCATTCAGTAACAAGAAACCCCAAAACCCCAAAACCCCAAACCCAAAGAGAACCAGCTTCTGTGAAGCAATCGTGATGGGCTCGTAGGTGGGAGGGAGCTTAAGTAGCCATAAACCCCTACACCCCAAACCTCGAAATCGTAACGTCCGAAGGAACCTAACCTCTAAAAACCTACAAAGCCCTAGATTCTAAATTGTAAGCCCTCAGCGTTGCCTCCGCACGCAAAGTGGCCGCATGCGCGCAGCGGGGCTCAACGTTGAGGACGACGCTACAATCCTTTTAAAGATTCTGGTGGATAGAGTCTGGGGCTTTGGGTTTAAGTTGTTTAGGTATGAAGTTTGAAACTTAGGGTGTAGGCTTAAGGGCTGAGAGTTCAAGGCGTTGAGGGAAGCTTAGGATGTTGGGCTGAGGGATTGTAGGCGGAGGGGTTGAAGAAGTGCAAGATGTAGGATTCAGGGAATGTAGGCTTCGCAGGGCGTGCGGGTTAGTTGGGTTCAGGGGCTCATCCTCGGGAATTAACGGCTTACGGTGCCGGATGATGGTTTCAACTCTTGTTCGGCCTAGACCTAGACCCATATTGCGGGATATGTATGTATATATTCTAGATATAGACTTATGCCATGAACACGATCCAACTGCTACCTAGGCTACTTTACCAGGCAGCATACCGAGTAAACTGGGGGCCCTTAGAATCTGGATTATACTTGTTTCTGATGAGCCTTAACTCGAAATAGTTATGGAAATCCCCACTAGCTCCGTGTCAGTTGCCTCCCTAAACCCTGCGCGCAGGGGCATGCAAGTCCATGGTGATGCCTGGGGCCCAAGAACATCACCATGTACGTGCGTTAAAGCCCAATTATAAGCCCAACTATAAGCCCAACACGCCATATACCCTCCCGGAAACTAACATGGAAACCCCCAAAAAGGCCCTATAAAGACTACAGTCCCTTAAAAAAGGGGCTATATGGGTTTCCATGTTAGTTTGGGGGAGTGTAGGTACATGGACCCTTTGGGGTGTATAGTGCTCCTCACGGGTCATGAGGACTTAGGGTTTAGGGTTTAGGAAGGTTAAGAACCCCTATAAGCCATTTAATAATCCCACCTAGTGCCAATATTGACCTACCTACAAAGTCCCCATGACCCTAAACCCTAAACCTTAAACCCTAAATACTATAGTAGCTTCCATCTTCATTTCCATTATTACAAAATGACCCCAACCCTAAACCCTAAATAGTAGTTTCCATTTTTTCCCATTATATATCCTTATATTAACCTACTCCAACATAACCCTATAACATCCCTTTAATGGGACCTAGGGTTTCCTCTTTCTTTTCCATTATCCAAATATAACCCCTATAGAGCAAGGTATGAGACAAGAGAAAAAGGCGTCCTCCACGCAATCGGTGAGGTAACCCACGCGAAGGTTTACCTGCCAGGCTTTAGCTGAAGGATCCTCGGTATCTACAGGAGTGAAGGGTTTAGGGTGTCAGGTTTAGGGCTTTGGGCTATAGTGATTTCAGAATACGCTTGTTGCAGGCTGATGCATTGAACCCAAGCCAGAATAGGATCGACGGAGCAACAGGTTGGTCCAGGGATCAATAGGCATGCTTTGTATGCCATCGAGAGACAGGCTCTCTGTAAGGAATATACGGGAAAGTTAAGATGATCAATGATCATGCACATGTTCTGCCCTTCAAGTTAAAAGAAGAACAACACCATCCCACCCGGGCCCTCAACACTTAAACTCACACAAAAGAGTTCAGGGCCCCGAAGAAAACACAATGATCGCTGAAGAAACAAGAACCCTTCCTACGAGAAGGACAAGTTGCCTCAACACGAAGGTTATATGGAAAAGAAAATGGAAATTACTATAGTAATCAAAGCAACTAGCACGGGACCTAGGCCAACCAAAGCGCTTGACCTCTCTACCCCAAGAAGGAACACGAGGAAGGACAATGGATGAGGAATCAACAAAACGTGCGCGCAAATGCTGGCACCTTGAAGCAACACACTACGCAACTATCGACGGAAAAAATGAAAAACAGTTGATCGCCCGACTGGAGGACAGAAGTCATTTAGGACAGGAGAACTTCAAAAAGGCAACAAGAACAGCGTCACCGCTGCTAAGAAGCACGCAACCCAAAGCACCCAGCCAAGCAGACACTAATTGCTGACAGTGAAGCCGTAAACCCTAACCCCAAAGCCCATACTCACTAGGCCTTGAACACTACCTGTAGTACGAATGACACAAGAACCCAACACTGCAAGGCTTTATATACGTCCTTAATGTAAGAGTGTTGCGCATGCATATAGATTGAAATATGAAAGTCTGGAAAACACCCAAACTGACACGGAACCCCATGTGGTCCAGTAAACTGGTTGTGCTGGTTTGCATACACCTGAAAACTGTACATCTGTGTATATGGCCCCTACATATTTCCTACGAACCCTAAGCCATACTCCCCTAAACCTCTAAACCCTGAATCCTAAACCCTAAATGGCAGTTTCCATTCTCTCTTCCACTATCTCTATATAACCCTAATAGGTACCCCTAATATAACCCTATAATCCTTTTCAGGGACCTAGGGTTCTCTTTTCCACTATCCCTATATAATTTCCATAATTCCTTTTCGCCCTAAGCTCCTTCATCAATTTCTTTGTGTGGAACGCAGCCCTAAGCCTAAACCCTAAACCCTATATATCCCTATATAACCCTATCTATTCCTATAAATCCCTATATATCCCCATATATCCTTACCTATCCCTTTTTATCCCTATTCATCCCTATATTTCCCGATATATCCCCTTTGAAGGGGACCTACCCTAAACCCTAAACCCTCAACCCTAAACCTGATCCCTAAACCCTAAACCCTAAACCCTCAACCCTAAACCTTATCCCTAAACCCTAAACCCTATGAACCCTGAACCCTAGGTATCTTGGACCCTCTTGGCAGGGCCTCAGCTTGCACCAGCCGAGCTAAACAGCTTGCCGGCGCGATTGCCAAGGCCTTCGCGGAGGTTGTAAAGGGATTTGTAGATTAGGGTTTAGGGCTTGGGGTTTGGGGTTTAGGGTTTGGGGTGTAGGGTTTAGGGTTTAGGGTTTTGGGGGTTCGAAGCCTATATAGGATTTGTACAGGAATTATATCGGGATTCTAAGGTATATTATTGGGGTTATATAGGGATAATGGAAAAGAAAATGGCAACCACTGTAATGGGGTTAACCCCCATGTAGGGATTTGTGCAGGAGTTCAAGGTTATATTGGGGTGCATACGGAAGTGGAAAAGAAGATGCAAACTTTTATAAGGTCTGGGGTCTCGAAGAAAGGTTGAGGGGCTAGGGTTCAGTTGAGGCCTGGAGGGTTTCACGTCTGTAGCCGGCAGTGGTTGCAGGCAATTCAAGGATGGATCTTCTAGTCATCCTTCCACCGTTGCCTACAAGAATCCAGGTTCTGGTCCCTACAACCCATTCTTTCATTCCCTACTAACCACCAGAAAGCTTAAGATTGAAGGCTTAAGGCTTGGAATTGAGGAATAAGGTTCAGGGCCATACAAGGAGCTGATGTAGAGCCTTTATGTATATGTGTCCCTGAAGAATGAAACTTTCTTCTGAGCCTGCAGACCATCATCCTCAATTCCCTGGCAAAAAAGCACTGGCAAGTCGTGGGTGGTATGCGTCCACTAGAGTAATGATTTAGGCGGACCCCCCACCCACTAATAGTGACTATAATGGATAATAAGGAATATATTAGGGTCCTCTTATATTCCTATTATATCACTATTACAGGGTGGGGGGTCCTCCTAAGTAATAATAATGGATGGATGAGCAATGCCCTCCACACCTCGCGCTGTGCAAAACACGAACTCCACATTGACTTCTTTGAAACTCCAATATCAAGACTTGAGGCTTTGATACCTAGGCGGTTGTCAAAATTATGGTCCCTTTTTGGGTCCTTATTGTAATACGGCACCTACTATTTAGGGTACCCAGAAAGGGACCATAATTTTGACAACCACCCATATCAAGACTCCAGGCTTTAATACCTGGGTTGGCCCCTAAAACCCTTTGAAACATATTAATATATATGGTCCCCTATTGAGGCCATGAGGGAAAAGATGAAACATCCCAGGGGCCTACCCGGATACCCCCAAAGTATCAACACCCATAAGACCACTGTAAAACTGCAACCACGAGCCTCGAAGCCTCACACCCAAAACCAAAACCCTTTTTTGGAGGGTCAGGAGGATTGCTAGGGGCTATACTATACTGACTAAGTCCCCCTGACCTCCCATTTAGACCCCAAAAAACCTAAGCCCAAACCCCCTAAGGCCACCCTAAACTTTCTTCCCTCCACCAAACCTTCAACCTAAGACCCCTAAGCCCTAAAACCTAAAACCCAAACCCAAAAACCTAGACCCTATACCCCAGGCCCCGAAACGTAAACACCCGAAGCCAAAGCCTCAGCGCAGTCTCCGATTGCTTCCTCAAAGCGACTAAGTCGGAGGAGAGCCTGACTCTCTGCTTCAGTTGATTAGTCTTAGGATTTAGGGTTTAGGGTTTAGGGCCCAAATACCATTAGTCTATACTAGGGGTCCTATTAAGGGCTATATATGTAACTATAGTGTAAATATTATCCAGCTGATACAGAGTGGACTCAGTACCCGAGGTTTAGGGACTGATGTTGAGGGCTTGCGGTCTAGGCTCGAGGCTGAGGGTTAAGGAAGAGAACTCGATGGGTGTGCGGTTTTAAAAATGTATCAAGCTTTTTCAGGCTTGGGGTAGTGTAGGGGCCAGAAATGGCAGCATGAGGCTCTAGGTTTTTCAATAATGATAATCGGGTTGCCGAACGGTCTGTTTTAGGTTCATCTGGTT
The DNA here is from genome assembly GCA_905231905.1 of Symbiodinium pilosum. NCBI lineage: Eukaryota > Dinophyceae > Suessiales > Symbiodiniaceae > Symbiodinium > Symbiodinium pilosum. The sequence continues at coordinate 11,569 of CAJNIZ010044636.1, read as the reverse complement.
GATACTAAAGGCATGCATGAAACTAAGTACAGTATGCTTTAGGCCTTGGGAATTGTTTTAATTCGGTATATTCAGGCGATGCAGGATTTTTCAGAGCCCACAGTATTGCCATAACTGTCCATGTGGGCATGTCGCAGGGTTTTTTGGAGCCCACCGGGCGCTTGTAGGGGTTTCCCTAAATTAGGGGTGCCTTTTTGGGGGTTCCTACAATAAGGATTATAGTATTTGGGGGTCTATATTGGGGTCTCCTTATTGAGGAAAACTACCATATGTTGAGGCCTTAGAATATGCCGTGTAGGTATGTTGCACCCTTTGGGAAGAGGTCAGGCGAAAGACCCTAAGTTTCATCAGTTTTCTACAATGGGGTCTCCAGCTTATGAAGCTTGGGGACGAGGTTGCAGGAGTTATTTAGGATGTATCTGGCTTAGCATGTCGCTTGTTGTTCGATAAAGGGTTTGGGGTTGGATTATATGCGTAACATGTTACCCAGGCAGCCCATCTATCTGCATGCTAAGCTGCTTCTCTTACTCCCGGTATGATCTGACTGAGATTGTCTGAATCCTGGAGCTTTCTAAAATGAGGAGTTGGACATCTTAAGCCGCCACGCCTTCGTGCACTCTGAACCCACATACCCAAACCCTAGTCTCTAAACCCTAACGGGTTTAGGGTTTAGGGCTTGGAGTTTGGGGCTTAGGGTTTGGGGCTCAGGGTTTAGGGTTTGGGGCTTAGGGTTTAGGGTTTGGGGTTTGAGGATTAGAGTTTAGGGTCTAGGGAAACCCTCCATCTTCTGAGCCTTGAAACAGAAGCCTCCGCCCTAAACTCTAAGCTTGCTTTCCGTTATGCATGCACATATATATATATATGGATAGGTATATACGATGTACACATATCTCACTACAAGCCCTAGACCCCACTCAATTTCCATTTGCCTCTCCACCTAAATCTTTATTTGGCAAGAGGATTATAGTCATCTGATAGTTATGAGGTCCTTGCTTTCTTGCTCGGGGGAAAGACTGAGTTGAGGGCTATCTGAACCCTGTTGCTACTAAACCCTGCGCCCTTCATGCCACTGTAAACCGCCAGCGTTGATTGGGTGCTCCAGTTGATTATTTCCATCATTCACACGGTTTAAGCCCTTACACCCTACACTTCGCATGCGTATATAGATATATATATATATTATATACACATACATGTGCTTTTAAACCCTGGCTTCCATTTGAGTGTCCATTTTCTTTTGCACTATTCCTGAACCCAACTTATCTTCTATAACCCCTCGGAGGAACCACAATAATACCTTAAGCCCGAAACCGTAGAGCCAGAACCGTGAACTCTAAATCATGCCTCCGCACGGATTGTGAGGGTCAGGGCATCCTCTGGAAGGGTGCGGGCATTTAAGGCTACGGACTTGAGGCGTGTAGGGATTTAGGGTTGAGGGGTTTAGGGGTTCAGAGCTTTGGAGTTCAGGTTTTAGGGGTTGATAGCTTATGGTTGGCTTGGTTCAGGGGGTACACAGCAACTGCCACGGAATTCGTTAGTAGCGAATGGTTTTGAGGAACAAGCAATCTGCATTTCGCCTCAGAAAGCTTGAGCTTTACAGCCTCAAGGATTCTTGGGGTTTAGGATTTAGGGCTGGTTTAGGGTTTAGGGTTGGTTTAGGGTTTGGGGTTTAGGGTTATCAGCTACAGTCAATATTTCCGACATAATGAGTGGACATGGGTCCTTCTTAGGGAAAAAAGAGGGACTATACCCAACTGCCCTATTGACAGTCCAAAAGCCTCCATGTAGCTGTATGGTTCATACTTGGGCCTTAAAATACTTGTACCCCTTTAGGCCCTGAACCGAAAACTTAAACGCAAACCGCGTATGACTACATGGACCCTTGGGAATATCTCTTACGGGGTGTGGGGTGACTTGTGCATGGTTTCATCCAGGAATTCTGAGTTCAAGCTGCGGATTTAGGTTTAGTGTGCAGGGCTTAGGGTTTAGGGTGTAGGGTTTACTCATGGTTTCCCCTACTAACCCCCCCATACTACCCTCAATAGTTTCCCCATTTAATGAACCTGAATTCAGCCAAATTCTTCCTAACAAGAAAATCAAGGGGGACCCTTGGGAGGGAGTAGTGTAGGGGGGGATAGTACGGGGACCGGTGACATACTGAACTTCCAAAACCCCCAGTACAACCACTAAACCATGATTCATACCATTGTCATACAAAAGCCTAAACCCTAGACCCCAAAACAGTTTTATAACTTAGTTGCTGACGAATGGATTCAGACCAGACTGCGCAGCGCATTTCAGGAAGAACAGGGCAGCGGAAAGGGGCCAAGGAAGAAGAAGGCACTGGCTCGCCAATGGCCTTCTGTGCCTCATCGGTATCGCTGCCCCACCAGAGCATGCTCAACAGCCCTTCCCAGTAACTTGGGCCAGTATCCTCCTTGGACTCCAGGGATGCTTCATCCTCTTGAGTGGGCAAGCGAACCACTGTCTCCTGGTCATGGCTGGGAAGTGGTTGCGCCCGCCGTTCTGGTACCCGCGGCTCACCAACCACTCTTCTTGATGTGCTTGCCTTACAGGCTGCGCTGAGCTGCATCAGCTTCACTTCTCCCTCTGGAAGATCCACAAATGCACCTTGCGCTCCATGTTTCGGGCGGCATTTCATCTGAGTTCCCTGGCCCCTAAAAAGTGTGCACTTTAAATTCTAATGGGAATAAAAGAACCCCAAAAGAGTAAAGTGTACCTACCCAGCTACTAAGAAAAATTCTGCCATGGCATTTGAACTAGGGATGTCCCACAGTTTAGGGACTTGGGGTTAAGGGTTCAGGGTTCAGGGCTTAGGGGGGTTGGGGGTTTAGCGTTTGGGGTTCGAAACGTTTTCGGACCCTTATGCCTGATAATGCAATCACTGAATCAAATTCAATCGTAGTCCAGAGACCCGAACCCCTACGCCCCAAACCACAAGTCCTGACCCTGAACCCTAAACCCTAAACCCTGAGCCAACCTCTAAACCATGCAATACCGCGTGCAGGGAATTGCAAGTTGCTTTAACTGCCCGCGAGCAAACCATAAACAGGGTTTAGGGTTTAGTGATAGTGAATAAAATGGAAACTACTTATACTATATTGAGGCTATATAGGGAGAATGGAAAACTTGGAAACCATAAACACTACTTGCCGTACTACCTGCATCCCTCCATGTACCGTCAATTACTTTTGACTTAGAACAACAAGATAAGTTCCCGACAATCTACACTCTAAGCCCCAGACCATGCACTTCGGCCATAAACCTAACCTGTCAGCAGTTCCCTAATGTGAATGAACACTCTACAATTCTACACCCGTCTGGCGTCTGCCTAAACCTGCGCCCTGAAGGTTTTGGGTTTTGGATCAAATTAAACACCTGAAGCCTACCTGGAGGTCCGTCCGTGGTACTCAGTAATTGATGAGAACCATCCTTATAAGCAAGTCAATAGTGCTCAAATTGCGGTTACCCAACCCTAGACCCGAAACTGCTGTACATGGTAGATGCTTGGAGCCCAAACTGATGACCCTTTAGGCGCAGTAAGACCCAAGTATATTCATGTATCTTGGTTGGCCTTTAGAGACCCTTGAAAAATATTAGTATCAGGGAGTTTTCCTTTGTACCCTTGGGGTTTGTACCCTTGGGTTTGGATCCCTTAACCATGGAAAACGGCCCTTGATAAGTGTATCAGGGACCCAAAACCTAGGGCACAAACATTAAGGGTACAAACTGAAAGTCTTTGATACTTTAGATGAGCCCCTCCCTAAGGCTCCTAGGACTATTTGGGGCTTTCTGGGGCAAGGCTTGGGCTTTGGGGGCTAAGGATTGGGATCCCATTTTGAAGGTCCAAGAGCCTTAGGGCTATAAAACAAATAAGGGAAAATATTCAAGAAATCCAAAGGCCGACCCAGGTATGTATATTGACCCCTCGCTTTGGGCCCGATATGAGCTATAGTCTAAACTCCTTAAATGGGGTTATATAGGGGACTAAATAGGGGAGTATTATAGGGCTTATTAAGGGGGGAAACTAGGAGTTTAGACAATGGCTCATAATGGTCCGATGTCTGACACCAAGCGGGCCTCGCGTTTCCGATCCGGCGAAGTCTGCGCAGAATTTTGCGCATGGAAATTTCAGTGGGATTGCTTACCCTGAGGGTCCAAGGACCCATTAGGGCCCAAATACAATCAATGTTATCGTATTTGGGACGTAAAACCCTATTATTTGGGTCCTTGGACCCTTAGGGTTAACAAAGGGGGGGGTATCCTTGACTGTTGGCCTTGTACAAAAAGAGATCGTGGGGACACAGGCCTTAGTTGTTGAGGTGAGTAAATGTCTTAGGTCTAGCAAGATTCAGTTTCGTATTAAAGGACTGTAGAGAAATGCTTCCCAGGATACCCCTGGACCATTCATGGTATTGGGGGTTGTTCTGCGTTAAAACATGTTGAGTATGTTCGAATGAGCAAAACAAGGTTGCGAGATAACAAGAATTTCCTGTGACTTCGATTACCTAAAGATTGGTTTACACCTTATTTACTATCGAGTATAGCCCGCAAAACTGCATGGGTGTAGTTCAGTGTGAGCAGTAGGAGGTAGGGACTCAGGGTTTAGGGTTGATTGTTTTGCTGATGGTGTCAGGTTTTGGGCTTAGGGGGTATGGCTTAGGGTTCAGGGTTTGAATAAGGCTTCTGGTATTGACAAGTCAATTTCTTCGTTGAAACTGCTCTAGTGTGCTATTTAAAGGATATCAAGCTTGACTGACGGCAAAACCACGCGAACGACTAACAATATCTTGGGCCCTACTACTACTGTCCTGACACTAACCTAGATGTAAGTGTAGGGCTTGGGCAGGGCTTGGGGTTTAGGGTTTAGGGTTTCGGGACTAATTATACTTGATTGGTTGGCATTCGGGCTCATGGGGCACTATGGGGGACTGCTTCTTCAAAACACACCCCAACGGCATTGATTGAATTCCGAATTGCTAGCATCTCTATCTGGGATCACAGGGGCAAACGGGTAATTAGTGGAGGAACGCAGGGATTGCTGCCTTTCCAAACGGCTCTATGGCTATTTGAGCTACAGTAAATGTTAGCCAGATAATTCTTGGCCATTGGTCCTTATTAGGGCGTATATTCAGGACTATACTGAACTGCAAAGGGCCCGTATGTCCACACTGAATGGCTGATATGGCGTTCCATGCTGGATAGAAATTTCTCAATCTGCCAGACGTGGCGCTAGAGGCCAATGAATGGCAAAAGACATTGAACAAGACAAGCACTTCCAAGACATATTCGTCTTGTGTACCCACAAGCTATGAGAATCTTCATCTATTGAACTTGCGTGCTGGAGCCCAGGCACGTGGGAGAGTCTAGAAACATGTTGCAGCAGCATAAGGAAGACACTGGAATTTCTGCAACAAATCTTCTGAAGCTGAGCGCCGCAGCACGACATAACTGCAAACAAAAACAATCAGACATCACAGCCGTGAATTACCGAATGTGTTCTGGCCACGTGAAGACAAGCAAAAGTCGCTTGGTGACGATGCTCGCTTCCGCAGCTCGCGTCATGTCCAGCTTGGTCGTTGGAATTTGGCAGCACGTGAGTTGAGTCTTCAGCCAGCGACTGGAGGGCAGATCCTACCCTCAGAGGCTGTTGGGGCGAGCATTCCTGGCAAGCGTAGCTACTGCATGATCGCGATGTGTGGCCCAGTCAAAATGACTTGCTTGGCATTTGAAGTGGCTCCTGGCCTGAACAGGCCGAGTCGTATTTGGTAGTTTCCCCAAATAGGGGTAGGGTTTAGGGTTTAGGGTACCCCAATATATAGACCCCAAAATACTCTAATCCCTATTATTGGGACCTCTACAAAGGTACCTCTAATTTTGGGCAACCCCCATTGCTTGGTAGGTACCGCAGGACTTCTCCAAGCAAACGAACCATGCACCCAGAGGAGCTTGGTTGGCAAGCTACGTTCAGCAGAGCACCATAATAACCCTAAGGATCCAAATAGCCCAATGTACGTGTTATTTGTAGACTTTAGGGCCCAATGTAGGTATTATTTGTATACTTGGATCCCTAGGGTAATGTAGAACAAAAAATGTGAACCCACAATATGCCCAAATATCCAGCGGTAAGCTCGGCAGGCTTAGTACTGGAGAGTTTCCATGAAGCGGCTGATCTTTCATTGATTTGTAAACCCTAAACCGTAATATTTCTGCGCAATCTCGGCGAGGAAATGGCACAGCCCAGTCCCATGCCTGAACACCACATGGACAGACGAGGGAAACTTCATCAGCCAAGCGCCCGAAAACTAAACCCAACATCGCAAGCTGCAGGGCCTAAATCAACCACGAAAATTACAAGATCTCAAGCCCTCAATCCCTAAATAACCCCTCTATAATCCCTGTAGTTTCCATGTTATTTTCCATTATCCCCATATAACCCCATTATACCCCTAATATAACCCTATATATCCCTTTTAAGGGAAACAAGGGTTTCCATGTTCTTTTCCATTGTCCCCAATAGAAACCCCTATATAAACCCTATATAAACCCTACAATCCCTATATATACCCTACATAATCCTTGTAGTTTCCATTTTCTTTTCCATTATCCCCAACATAACCCCTAATATTACCCCAATGGGAGGGTCCTCAGGACCGCCCAAGGAGGCCAGGGCCTGCGCACAGAGCTGCAGGGAATGCGAGATGTGCCCCCCTTAAGTATAGGGGTTTAGGGTTTAGGGTTTAGGATTTAGGGTTTAGGATTTAGGGTTTAGGGTCTGTAGGGGTAATATTAGGGTTATATTGGGGTTGTATAGGGATAATGGAAAAGAAAATGGAAACTACTATTTAGGGTTTAGGGTTTAGGGATGTGGTCTGCAAATTGGGTTGCCAAAGGGTTATCGTCCCCCCTAAGTAGATAGCATATTAGGGTTCTATTGGGTTTATATACGGATCATGGAAAAGAGAATGGAAACTACTATTTAGGGTTTAGGGTTTAGGGTCCCCCTTAAGTAGATAGGATATGGCTCTGGGTACATGATGATAAGATCCCCACATACCCCATGTTCTATCTACTTAAGGCCAAATATTGGGGCTTCGAGAAAAGTCGTCTTTGCATCAAGGTTTCGAACCTAGGATTGAGGGTTTGGGGTCTCAGCCTGAGTCCTTAGACACTACCTGGACCCCAAAAGTATGTAAAATCATGGCCTTTATGGCTATTATTAGGGGTTTAGGGCCATTATTTTACAAAATTTTGGGGTTTAGGTAAACCCTGTCTTAAAGTTGATGAACCTCCCTCAAAAGGCCGCCGGCCCTTTTGCCCTTCTTACCCAAATCTTTCCCTGCAAGGCCCTCTGGACCTAAAGCTAAGGCAATTCCCTATACCAGGTGGAAAGGATGATATTATAGAAGGATTCCAAGAATTAGCTGGCGATAAAGTCTCTAGATAGAAATAATAGAGGTTACCGAAATATCCCAGCAAGTGCTATGATAAAAGCCTAGAATGAATAATAAAGGTTGATGGAAGAGATACCACTACAAGATTTACCGAAGCCTCCAATGATAGGGCACCTACCTAGGGATATAGGGGTTATATAATGACGATATAAGGGTTATATATGGTACTGGGATTAAGGGTCCCTATTAGGGAACCTACTACGCCCCCGCTTTCTACCGCAGTTCTATCGGTGTTTTGGTGGCTGAGCCCAGTAGATTATCGCCTTCATTCTCATCAGATACCACACCGGAGAAGAGGATATCTAGTAGTTTTCCTAAATAGGGGGACCCCAATATAGACCCCAAAATACTATAATCCTTATGCTGGGGACCCCTAAAAAATATCGCGAATTTTGGGAAACTCCCATATTCTTTCTATATACTGATGACTATGGCATCCCCAGTTGATAGACTAAGTTTGCCCTTAAATCTTCAGCTGTAATGGAGGCCCCGTCTATACTCCTGTCCTTTTCTGCAGCTTCTACATCCAAATTCGTCCCATTTTTTGGGGTGCTTGGACTCCTCCCCAACCTAGTCCCAAAGGGTCCTAAGTACCTATATAGGGACTATTGACCTAATCCATATTAGTAATTCCTATTATAGAAACTTTACATTGTACCATATAGATACTTAGGATCCTTTGGGAGTTTAGGGCAGGCGCAGTGGGGCCAAGTACTAGATCGTCATACACCTACCCAAAACCCTGCACTTTGCCTACTATTTCCAAATCCCAAATACCTGAGTTTTGGTCTTTGGGAACCCGTGAATATGAAGCAAACCGGGAGGTTTCTACGAGCTGAAAAAGCCATCACACTTTACCCTACACACCCTTGGGCTTTGGAGTTTACGGCCTTCACGTCCCAAAAGTATCGTGATATCTATTCGGTATAGCCTTGCCTATGGTCCCTACACAGAGACTCAGATGCAGTTGTTTTTTGGTTTGTGTCTGGCTTTTGGTAAGAGATGCTACAAGACCACCCAACACAAAGCAAACTATGAGCACACGGGCGAAGCCACTCCCTCACAGACCCACTATATTCGCAGGTTATAACTTAGGATGTTCCCTACGTACAACCCCCATAAACCCTATACAAATCCAGTGTTCACCTCATGTTCCCTGTTCTTCTCCCTTTGATTCTGCGTTGTTGTGTCATAGAACACCCTCAATCCCCTTTTACAGCCCTCCCCTAGCTCAAGCCCTGGACCGCACTGTTCAGCACTCCTGTTTATGAAAAGCTCTAAGCCCTGACCCTAAACCTTGCTCCCGAAACCCTAAACCCTAATCCCTAAACCCTAATCCCTGAACCCTAAAACGTATGGGGGGGCTCCTTGTCAAGTTCCTAATAAAACTATTTTTCACTTCAAGGCTTGCTTCCTCAGACCCAGACCATAAATCCTAAACCCTAAGCCCTGGGCTTTTGGAAGCCCAAACTCTTCAAGCCTCATGCAGTGTTAAAGATTTAGGGTAACAATCCCCCCCCAACACTACACCCAAAAACCCAGGACCCAAAACCTTCTGTCAACCCTCTAAACCCATGAACCCTATACAACCCTAAGGGTCAAAGGACCCAAATAGTAGGGTTTTAGAGCGCCAATACGATAACATCAATGGTATTTGGGCCCTAAAACCCTAGTATTTGGGTCCTTGGAATCTTAGGGCAACCTACAAACACTGTAAGCCCTATACTTGCGAGCCCACGATTTCCACGCTACTACTTGGAGGGTCAGGGGGACTTAGTAAGTAGGTTAATAATGGGGATTATTAGGGTTACTATGTGGGTTATAGGGGCTATTAGCCTACTTACGAAGTCCCCTGACCCTAAACCCTAAACCTAGTTACTAAGCCCCCATGACCCTCCAAGTACATTGCCGGAGCCCTGGCCTCTTGCGCGAGCGCCTGAGAGAGCAGCTCCCAAGCCTGTAGGGAAAGGGGTTTCGGAAACAGGTTTGGTTAAGGGTTTAGGGTTTAGCGATTATAGGGTTTAGGGTTTAGGGTGATTTCAAGCTTCTGGGATTACCCCTTTGATGGTGACTCTAGCAGTGAAGAAAATGGAAATTTAGTGGAAGCGAGGGTTTATATGAGTATAAGGGGGAATGGAAAAACTGGAAATTACCTTGAGAGGGTCACGTCGGCTTCTAAATATAGGGACTGCAAAGAGGATTATATACAATACAAAATGGACAATCAAATGGAAACGGATGTTCATATAATGCAGGGTGTAGGAACTAATAAACCAGGGATCCATATTTCTCATGGGGATACTCTAGTACCGCTGTGGATGCTACAATCCCTCATGACCCTAAGTACCTCAGAGCTCGGAAAATGTGTTAGTATAGTATGGTATTGTCATGCAGGGTTTTCAGCAGAATGTATGCTATATAACAGGAACCTGGTTCCTTTGGGCAAGTGGTTGGTGGTTTGGAGTTTAGGGTTAGGGGCTTTGGGGTTTAGGGTGTTTGGTTTCAAGGGGTCAAAAGGGTGTAGGTAGGGCCTGGGGTTTTCAGAGGCGAGGTCTAGGGTCCCCCTTAAGTAGATAGAATATGGGGTATTATCATATGCCCAAAGCCATATCTACTTAGAGGGGACTATAGGGTCTAGTGTCTAGGGTGGGTTTAGGGTTGGGATCACGTAGGGATACGTCCTAGCTGTCAGGTGGCCCTTCACTCTAGCATTCTCAGTTGAGTAGTGGTTTTTTGGTGGTTAAAACCAAGGTAGATTATGTTCCTTATATAAAATACAATACCCCAAAGGAGGATAGAATCTTACTCTATTTTGGGTACGAAATAGTATCCCAAAATAAAATACTCCTCAAATAACCCCTATATAATCCCAGTTTCCATGTCATTTTCCATGTTCTTTTCCATTTGATTCTCCATTATAGGGCCGTAAACCCTAAACCCTAAACCCTAAACCCTACTAAACCCTAAACCCTAAACTCTAATTCCTAAACCCTACACTCTAATTCCTAAACCCTGAACCCAAACTATCCTCGACACCTCGGTGGGCTCTTGGAGCCCTCGTAAGAACCATTGATACTTAGGGGTTTCCCAAAATTAGGGGTACCATTTTGGGGGTCCCTATAAATAAGGACTATAGTATTTGGGGGTCTATATTGGGGTCCCCCTATTTTGGGAATTGATACATGGTAGTTTCCCTAAATTACTGTTCCCAAAATGGAGAAAATTATATAGGGCCCCGTATTATAATGGAACCCAAATATAGGACCCCGTAATTATAGGGAATTTAGACCAATCCCTATCACCCTAAACCCTAAACCCTAAACCCTAAAGTCCTCATGCAACCAACCCTGGGGCTCCAAATTGCCCAATGTAGGTTTGGGGTTTAGGGCTTAGGGTTTGGGGATTAGGGTTTATAGAGTTGTAACAAACCAAGGGCTGCAAATAGCCCAATGTAGGCAATAGACATTGAGGGTTTAGGGTTTAGGGTTTAGAGACATTGGGGCCGAATGTAGGCATTATTTACAGACATGGAACCCCAGGGCAATAAGGGAAACTATGTAGATATCCCCAAGGCCAACCCAGACACTCGAATGCGAAACCTGAATGCTAGGGAATGGAATGTCCAAGGATCCACGTTGGGGAAAGGGCGCCGCACTTTCCAACCCTACTACTCAAAGAACCCTGCAAGCTTTTTAGAATCCTACAAGCAAAGCCCAACATCATCCTACATACTTGTAAACCTATACCCTCAACCCTTTGCCAAAAACCCTAAATACCCTACACCGCCTTACACCCGAATCGCTTAATGCCTGAAGCGCTCGTGTCAATGAAGCACTCCGTACCGGTACCTTCAGGCAAAGACTTGAGGTTCCTCACGAAAAGAAGGTTTAGGTTTTAGGTTTCTTGGTGGCGTTTTGGGATGTTTGGGTGAAGACATGGATGGATACTTTGACACAATTAGTCAGTTTAGGGTTTGATTCAAGGGCTTTACTTTACGACGGGCACCCCGGCTCCCAGTACTTCTGTTGGTGACTCTACTGTAGGCGGAAAACCAAAAAAAGTTCTTCAGCGTCTCCTTAGAACAAAGCAATCAG
>CAJNIZ010044635.1:1905-48985 GCA_905231905.1 Symbiodinium pilosum | reverse complement strand
CCTCTAAGAAACCCCTGAGTTCCCTCAGGGTCCTTCTTTTGGAGCCCATCCTATTTGGGGCTTCTCTGATATCTGAAATTAATTGAAGTCGCCTGAAATGTGGGAGCCGACTTCTGCTTATCTGGAAAACCATCCTAGAAGTTGGGTTAGGCCTCCACCCACTGATGGTAGTATAGTAGGAATATATAGGCACCCTAATATAATTACGATTATCCGTTGCGGTCACTATTAGTGGGCGGGGGCCCAACCTAACCTAGAAGCGCATGTCAGGTAGACCACAGCTGCTCAAGCGAAAAAGTTGTTTTTTTGTAGTCCCAGCGCCGCAAAGGAGGACCCCATGTGAGAGTCATGGGCTCCTAATTTGGCAGTAGGGGTAAGCAGATTCCCCTGTTGATAGCCCTTATGTAAGTCCATATGAGCCTCAGTTTCCATTTGATGTCCCGAATTTTTTCAATTTGATTATGGATTATAGGGGTTGGGGATACGACATATTGCCTATAACAATCCCTATGTAATCCTTCTATGAGGGGAATGGATGGGGGCCCAAATATAGATGCCTATGTTAGACGCCTTATAGGGACCTGAGCCTTGTTTTTGGAACCTCCATTTGACCCCTACATAATCCTTATTCCTCCAGGCCCCTGGGCAGGGTCCTGGCCACTTTGTGCTTGCAGGGAGGCCCGCGCTGAGACGCCCCTGAAACCCTCAGCCCTGGCCAAGGAGTCTGTGAAGATGTGCACCGAGCTGCGCGCCGTCTTGTTGAAGGTGTTCGGAGAGAAGAGGCCGGCACCACGAACTTGTCCTCCCCCAAGCAAACATGGAATCCCACACAGGCTCTCTTTGAAAGGAAAGTCGCCCACACTGGACCCCTTTTGAGGTTCCATGATAGTTGGGAGCTTACCATCTATTCTGGGGCTCATACGGGGTCTAGGTTCTCGGTCAGGGCGTAGGGGCTTGAATCATTACGCCAATAATGCAGAACCAAAGGCCAAGGACATGGAAAGTGAGGTAGAAACCCCGGCTACTTTGAGGTGTATGCGGATCATAGCTGGCAAGATTTGTGGTCCTAAAGTCCTGATGAAAACTTCGCATAGCAAACTTACGGTGCCACAGAAGTCTATGCCTAGTTCCCGGTTTGACGTCCAGCCCTGAAAGAAGATCCTGCCAAGGTGCGACGATTGGATGAAGAACTCTGGTCGCCCAAAAATCCGCGCATTCATGAAGGACTGCCTCAAAAGCACCTTGCCGAATTAGACAGTTCTTGGTAGAGAACACCGAGAAGGTTCGTGGGTGAGCAGGAACTTCCGAGGTGAGTGCGCAGTTGCCAGGGAAAACCTGAGTGCGGCCTCTATGGGGTTATATAGGGGTTTTAGAGGGATAATGGAAATAAAATGGAAACTAGGGATTATAAAGGCGTTATAAGCTGTTGGCATATCCAGCAGTTTTCCAGACTGTCAGCCGTTGCTTTCAGGAAAAAATCTCTAGGTCAGAGCACAACATAGTTTCCACACGACTTGCGGATTCATGAGTAGTTGTACTAATTAGTGGTGATAAGTCGCAAAATTTGGTCATCACATGAACTGGGCATGTATGCCCTACCAGTACCTGATGTAGAAGCCTGAATAGACACCACATTATCCCCTTCTTTATCCTCATGCAACCACACGTAGTACAGTATACCCCGACACTGGTAATTACTCCGGTTTCCACAGTGCCTATCAGACTCAAAGCAGCTGAGGGAACGAATTCCGGGCGACGCCGCCTGCTAGCACTGGTGGGCTGTAGGGCGCTACTGGCTTTGGGATAAGGCAGGATGCTATTCGTGTTATCAAGTCCGGCTGCTGCTCTTACTTGAATGATTTTTCGTATTGGTGCTCTATCATTGTTATTGCTACTGTCGCCAGTGCTGCTGGTACTACCACTTAAAGCGTGACTATTCTTGTGGGTAGTGCCTAGATGTGCTGTGCTGGCTGCTCTTATTTGGTTTTAGGCAGGGATGCCTGAAGTCAGCCGGAGACTTGGGTCGGGATTTGTAGAACTGCTCCACCCAGGGAGCATACACAAACGACCAGAGGTCTAGAGCATCTGCTGTGCAGCTTGAAAGCTCTAACTTTCACTTGCAGTACGTCTGAGGTGCCTGAGAAGACCGTGCCTCAAAGGTGGAGAAGGGGGTGTTCCTGTCTGTGGTCTTTAGCATCAATATAACCCCTATAATCCCTGTAGGTTCCATTTCCTTTTCCATTATCTCTATGTAACCCCAACATTACCCCAATGTTATGTGTTTGCAAAAGGCCGCTGGCCGAGACACACTCTGCTGGAAAGTCCGTGCTTTCTGGGGCCCGTAGCACAGCGTCAGAGCCCTTCCTACTTTGGAAATATTGCGCTGCACCGTACTGTGCTGTCCCTGTGCCTGCGCCATGGGGTGCAGCTCGAGCAAGACGCCAGTTGAGGTGCCTGCCGCGGCTCCGGCATCTGACCCGCCTGAACCGGCTGTGGCGAACAACACCACCATCACAACAGCGACAGCAGAGTTTGCAGCACAGGAAGCTGGCTCGGATGGGGAGGGCGAGGCGCCCAAAGAAGTTCCCGGCCAAGAGCCATCTTCACTGAGCGGCCACAAGAAGTGGGTCTCGTGTCTCTGCATGATTGATGGAACCTTGGCTGCTTTGCGTTTCCTATTCTTTAGATAGCAGGGAAGGCTAAAGTTAAAACCTTTTGGAGGGGTCCTGCGGTCATCCAATATCCCTACTCGGGACCCCTATGTCCAGTTGTCGGCCCTAAATATCCCTAGATCTCCTGGGGCCGGCTGTTTTAATGCTGAGGAAACACGCTGGCCAGTGGAAGCTTCGACAACACGGTGATGATTTGGGACCTGACCTCTAAGGTCTGCAAAGCTACTCTAGAGGGCCACGCTGCCAGCATCAAATCTGTTTGCAGGATTCTTTGCCGTCTTTAGCTTGGTGCTTGAGACTTTAATTTTGTTGGTTTCCTCTGATAAGCTAGGGAGGCTAAACATTTAACGTAAAAGGACGGGTCCTGCAGTCATCTAAGGATTGACCCTGCCACCCTGGCCAGCGGGGCCCGTAGTGGCTCAATCAGGATTTGGGACCTTCCATCCGGCAAGTGCCGTTCAGAGTTCCGGGCGCATGAGGGAGACGTGAATGCCTTGTGCCAGATGGATGCTACTGGGTTGCTGTTAAGGAACTTAAATTAAGTTACCATAATGGGAATATATAGTGAATAATAGAGTTCCCCCAATATAGTAACATGAACTAAGTTACCATAATGGGAATATATAGTAAATAATAGGGTTTCCCCAATATAGTAACTTAAATTAAGTTCCTTAACAGCAACCCAGGCTACCACCTTGGCGAGCGGGAGCTCGGACGACTCCATCAAAGTCTGGAACCTGTCCTCGGAGGGCTGCATGGCAAGTCTCCTGGGACATACGAGCTCAGTCTTGGCGCTATGCAAGCTGGGGGAGAATACCATTGCCAGCGGCAGCCTAGATCAGAGCATCAAGATATGGGACCTCACATCCAAAAGCTGCACACACACCTTGGTTGGTCACACAAGCGGTGTTTGCGCACTGTGCAGGGTCACCCCAACGCTCTTGGTCAGTGGCAGTGGGGATAAGACCGTTAAAGTCTGGGAGCTTCCCTCTGGGACATGCAAGGCCACCTTAGGGGGCCACAGAGGCGACGTCTTGGCAGTGTGCAGAATCAACTCATCCACGGTCGCCAGTGCAAGTGGCGACGGGGATGTAAGGATTTTTGACCTTACTTTCAACTCACTGATCGGAACGCTGGCACCTCCGTCTTTGCTGGAGACAGTTTTTCTTTGCTTTTGTAGACAAACAGGAAGCAACATTGTCCTTGCCCAAAGAACCGTGGCTATGTAGGGGCTATGTGGGGTTATTCGGGGATTGTATAGGATTGAGGGGAATCATCCCCCGCACAAGATCTCAAAGCATCATCCAGGCATTCCACAAGGATTCGGTGACCTCACTCTGCCGGGCCTCAAACGGCTGCAAACTTGTGACTGGTGGGAAAGACTGCCAGATCTGTTTGTGGTCGTAGTTCGTCGTGAAAGCTAACAAAGACCCCCCCAAAAATACCACGATCCCTAGTATGGGACGGAAGAAACGACGCGTGCATGTTGCAGTTCTGTGTGGGTTTAGGGACCCGCCAAACTGCAGGACCTTGTTCAACAATGATCCGGGCTAAGCCCTCCTGACATGCCAAAAAGGCTGCTGTGTTGGGAATAGGTTGGACACTGCCCCCCACCTTCCCCCACCTTGTAACGGTCGCCCACTATAGTGTATTTGTAGCATTATTTGACTTTGAAAAGGATCCTACATTAACTGTATCTTTAACTGTTGTAGGGTGGAGGTAGTAGCCGAGGAGTAGGTGTGGAACGCACCTTCGCTGGGCCAGGGCTGGCCTTTCTTCACGTCCGCGTAACGTGAAGCCATAGGTTTATCTGGAGCCCCCTCGCGGGGACATGACGACTAACAGTCATGGGTGGGTCCTGTCGTTTAAACCTAAATTGCCTCCCAGCTCCGTTTCTTTCACGGAAATGTGGCCATGACGGCCACCGTTTGGATTTCTTGTATTTGAAACGCAGTAGGGACTGCTGCAGTGTCACGGGGCCTGTCTGCTGTATGACAGGTTATTCTTGATTCAACTCCAAGCGTGCTTTGAGTTCATGTCTCTTTCCGCATCCCGCAGAAACCTGCCGCAATACTTCCCGTCACCCCCTGTAAATCCTGCAGGACCGTACAAACCCCTAAACCCTGAGACCTAAATCCCTAAACCCCTCTTCTAGGTTTTTGGGCCCGTCTAACCAGCCACAGAAGCATTCCCCCAAGTCGTCCGCAGGGCCAGGGACTACTCTAGGGGGCCACACTATTATCAATGTTATGGTTCTTGACTCCTTGTACAAATATGGTGTATGATAGCTCAAGCAGACTTGCTTAGGGCTTAGGGGTTTGGGGTTTAGGGTCTAAGGCCCCTGCTGTAGCATCATCCTGAAATTCTGAGGGCTCTCCTGGCTATGCATGCGGTGCAGTGGGCCGTCACCCACCCGGAGATTCGGGAAGAACACGAAGCTCGGAGCATGTGAGTGGGTCAGCTTAGCGGGACAGAGCCGAGAGCTATATATAGGGATTCTATATAGGGTTTATATTGGGGTAATGGAAAAGAAAATGGAGACTACTATTTAGGGTTTAGGGTTTAGGGTAATTACAGTCTAAACTCCTAGTATCCCCCTTAATAATGGAGAATCAAATGGAAAAGAAAATGGAAAATGAAATGGAAGCTGGGATTATGTAGGGGATCATAGGGGTTATAGTCTAAACTCCTAGTATCCCCCTTAAAATTACACCTATACTACTCCCCTGTATAATCCACTAGATAACTCCCTGTGCGGAGTTTAGACTAATTTAGATCATATAACCTATAGAGAATCAAATGGGCAAAGAAAGGGAATTCAGGGTTGTGTAGGGGCTACCTGCGAAGTATCCTCCGCCGGAACATCAAAATCCACACCCGGCCTAATACTGAATACTGGCATTGTGGTGTTTGTCCCAGAATTTCCTGCAAGAATATTCAAGACCGGAGGGGGTGGGGGTGGATTAGTTCCTGATGATTCCTAGGTTCCAGAACCTTACCTGGGCTTGGTAGGGAATTTAGGGAATGTAACACAAGGGGATTAAAATAATCCCTTCTTCCCTACTAACCACCAGGGAGGAACTGCGTCTTGCAGAGCTTTTGGCAGTGAACTTTTTTTTTGTTCACAGAAATCATGATTGGTGCTTGCACTAACTGGCTTCACGAGCCTGGTGCTGCTATGAGTTCTAGAAATTTGGGTTTGAAAGTTGGGAATTTCTGTGCGGCCCTGTTCGTGCTCCTTGGGAACAACAGGCCTGCTGTAAGACCAAAGCCTGCAGTGCATGGATACCTCCTGTTTCACCCAAAAGGTGTCGGCATGGCGTTCCTTCTTGACATCCTCATGCTCAGAGCATTCCTTTCTCAGGAAGCGCCCCGAACCCACAGCCCCATATGCCATAGCACAAAAGTGCGCAAAACGTGTTGGGCAAGTTGAGCAAGGCCGTGGAATCCCTGCATCGTGCCCAGGAGCCTTGTGGAACCTTTTTGCAACTATATGGATATGTATATACAAGCCTGCATGTGGCCCCTACAGCTCCCTTTGTTGCTGCCCTTGCAGGAGGAACTTCTATTTGACCAAAAACCCGGCACTAATGTGAGTCTCCTCGGCAAATTTAGGACGACAGCCTGGTCGTGGACGACCTGAGTAGTCTCGGGCAGCTCGGCCGCCACAGTTTAGGGTTTAGGGTTAAGGGCAGACCACTAGTCAAGATGACTTGTAAAGTCCCTGTTTGGAGGTTCAGTCGGCGTTGCCCTGAGTCTGTGCTCACAAGAGTGTTTTGGGCAAACATGCTTCTTAGGTACCCCTTATTAGCTTGTGGGAGGTTGAGCTATTTGGGTGGCAATTGGGGAATGGTTAGCTGCCCGGTACTGTTTAATCACGCTCAGGATCTGTTCGCAACTGTTTTTGAAACCTACAGGGTACAATCCTGTTCAGAGTTAGTTTAAGACTCGGGGCCTCATGAGGGGTATTTCGAAGAGTTGTATCGTGATATCTGATAAGTCCGGGGCCTGTAAAGCCAGTACCCAGTTTCTTGCGGGGTCCTCCGCAGTGTAGTAGACCACATTAGACCATGCTTCTTTTCTGGGTGTGGTCTTGAAAGTGATTTTGCTGAACGATTTTGCCTGTTGTGTAGCTGCCGTTTCCAGCCTATTCATGCACAGTTT
Organism: Symbiodinium pilosum; assembly: GCA_905231905.1. Taxonomy (NCBI): domain Eukaryota; class Dinophyceae; order Suessiales; family Symbiodiniaceae; genus Symbiodinium; species Symbiodinium pilosum. The sequence continues at coordinate 42,149 of CAJNIZ010044635.1, read as the reverse complement.
TGGGGCCCTGTAAACGTACCACCGAGTAATAGCAAGTAGGCAAGTTGTCCTGACCTCACCTGGTACTACCCCAAGTGGTGGGTCACAGAGAAAATGTGTATCGAAATTGCCTTATCACAGGCTTAGGATTTATTCCCCAGTCAGTAACTGGCGCAACGATCGCGCAAGGCAAGGACAACACAAGGGTTGAGGGTTCCCTAAGCCGCATGAAAACAACTCCCTCCCTCCCTGCCTAGGACGGCGTGCTCCAAGCTGGAGCTGTCGCTGGGGCTGTTTCAGGGCCTAGAGCTCATATTAGGGTTTAGGTTTGGGCCTAAAGAACCAGAGTTGGATTCTTGCGTTTGATTTTGTGCTTAAAGATGGAGGAGGGTCACAAGGGAATGAGATTGTCAGGCTTCTACAGTCGTATTTGGGGTTCGGGATTGAGGGTATGTCAGCTCAAACAGTTTGCTGCCAATGGACAAACTTCCCGTAGGGTTAGGCTTCGCAAATGATTCTGGCCATCCATTGTGCAACTTCCCAAAATCACGGGCCCTTCTTTCATGCCAGTTTTTTCCACGAGTACTGAAGCCTAAATCCTAAGCCTTAAACCCTAAGCTCCGGGTTGAGGGCTCAGGGTTTTTGACGTGAAAAATTTCCAGAGATTGGAATCCAAACGAAATGGGGGTTTCCAAAAATCATGGGGCCCTAATTATAGTTCCTGAGCTGGCTGCTTTAAATCTTTCCTGCGCACTGAAATGAGTTTAGTACGCCGCCTTCCAAGAAGACACTGGAAGCTCTGCTTGCCCCACTAGGCCTTGAAGCTGTAGAATGCACCGCAAGAAGTTGCAGTCGACTGCTGAGGTACGACATTGCGGAAAAGGCTTTCCAAGAAGCTGTGCGGGCCTACCACGCTCGGCGCCCGGCATTTTGTTGCTTTTTTGCTCTGGGGTCAATTAGAATTCTGGTCCAACTCCTAGGATGCCGCCTTGAGACAATGTATGGTGCCCCTTAAGTAGATCGAATATGTAATTCATAATAAGATCCCCATATTAACCATATTCTATCTACTTAAGGGGGACTATATATCTGTATGGGGCCTGCATTTTACAAATGCAGCTTCTGGGAATGCTTGTGATGGATCTGAGCGGCAAATCTAGATGCTTGAGGAAGTGTCTGCGTTAGGAACTGTATGTTTCTAAACCTTAAACCTTACTCAACACCACACCCTAAACCCATAAACCCTAAGCCCCTAAGCCGTAAACCCGCCCTCTGGGGTGTTTCGGACGTACGCCGCCTTTTTCGGCACTGCTTGGCGTCTTCTTGCTGGTTGTTCTCAGGGAACGGAGGAATGGAGCCTGATAGTAGCCCCTTGTAGCTGAACAGCGTGGTATTTTTTCCGTTCCTCTTGTCCCTTCTGACAAAACAGGAGGTTAACTGGCTCAAGTGTTTCAGCTTGGAGAACCAGTTCGCGCTCATAATAGTCTCCGCAACCCTTCCAACAATGAGTATTCCCTCAAATCTATAATGATACTCTGTTGGGAGGGTTTCTTATGATTGGGGAGGGAAGTCTTCCGGTTTCAGCCTCCAGGGCCTTCTGGGCGAGTGCTGAGCGGCAACAAGTATTCCTGTGTCAACAGCCAGGATTTAAATTCCATGCGAGGGTCGTGCAAAAACCCATGCTTTAACAATTGTAAGCTCGGCGACACATGAAGCAAAAATGCTGCTCGCGAAAGCACTGCGAAAGGGTGGCGAAGGGATTCGCGAAAGGTTCATGGCCCCTCCGAACAACTTCTCTTGCGGAAACTGCTTGTTGCAAATCTGAACAAGATGACACGAGCGAATTCGCACGAAAGGTCCGCAAAAGGGGCGGTGAAAGTGCTGTTTGCGACAAAAAGATATTGGACACCCCCCCATGGGTTATGACTGCCGTGATAGCTGGGTTAAAGCTACCCTGAACCTCCAGGTAGATGGGAAAGATGCAAAGTTTAGCAAGGTCAACTGGTAGTCCCTCGTAGCTGCTGACCCTACAACCCTGAACCCTAAACTCCATGCCCGTTATGTTTAGGTGTGTATATCCCGAACCCTACACCTTAAACCCTATATAAACCTGGGAATCCTGCTACTCCCTTGTGGGTGCCGAGTACTTGGAGGGACAGGGGGACTTAGTAAGGGCTTGAAAAGAAAATGGAAACTACCACACTATTTAGGGCTTAAGAGGACTTATTAAGCATGTTTATAACCCTTATATGCCATGTATTAACTAAAGTTCTCCCCCTTATCAACCCAGTTACTCAGTACCCCTGACCCTCCAAGCAAAGAGAGGAAGATCCGAGCTTGGTAAGAATGCCTGCTTGAGACCGAGCTATAAGCTCATAGTGGATACATGCCATGCGGGCCCAAGCACAAAACAGGTGTGGGAGACGTACTCCACATCAGGGGTAGGGGGTGTGCATAGCATCAGGGCAAGAGAATATGCTTTGAGCGATTGTGGCCTCCCCCCTGTTGGTTGCTGGACTGAATTTCTGAAGCCTTTCTACAATGCATACATGACTCCGGGTTTAGGGTTTAGGGTATAGGGTGTAGCCCATAAATATCCGCACTCCTCGATAGACAGTGGGTTCGTGGGCTCACGTGGCAGGCTCGGACGTGGGATGCAGAGAACAGACCTGCCATTGGCCTCGTGCTGTACAACTACTCGGAGCCTGGGTCTTTAGCTTTAGGTTGGGTGCTGCCTGAACCCTTTCAGAGTCGGTAGTTTCCCAAAATAGGGGGACCCTAATATAGACCCCAAAATATTATAAACCGTATTATAGGAACCCGAAAATGTATCCCTAATCTTGGGAAATCCCCATACATACAGAGCATTTGGCACCTGTCGCGTATAGGTTGGGGGACGCATGCAAGCTTTGGGGTTGAGGCTTTAGGGCTTTGCAGGTCGAAAGGGTTGGAGGCCTAATCAGCGGGTTCAGGCTTCAGAGGCCTTGGGGTCATGGTCGGGCCATGAAGTTGATAAAGCAGATTGCAGCAGCCATGAATGTCTGTTTGTGGGTGGGCTGCTTGCCCAGTTGTCTAGTGGTTTGCAAAGAAGGGGTCCAGGATTTTTGCCTCACTTGAAGGTTCGCAAGCTTTTTTGCCTGGGATGAGAAGTAGGAGTGATTTTGGACCTGATCTCAGGTGCTTGTGCCCGGTGGCCACTCGCGTGAACTCATGGGCATGGGCCCAAAGTCTACACCTGAATCCCCAACCCTTCCAAGCCTACTTGGAGGTTCATTGTAGTTCCAGCCCTGTTGTCGACAGGTAACTGGCATTCACGATCCCTAGACCGCGCATCTCTTCTTACAAGAACTTTAAATGAACCTTAGTTGCTCGAGAGCCCCATATACCCTAAACCTTGAGCGCCAAAATGCCTAAGCGCAGAAACCTAGGCCCTACAACCTAAACTGCAGCGACGAAACCTGACGCCTAACCCGAAGCTACCACCCTACACCGTAGGCCTAAACTCTCAAACCTAACTCTTTACATCCTGAACCCCTAACCAACCCTACACCTAACAATCCAAACCCTAAGACCCTTGCGTCCCTAATCCCTAAACCCTAGGGTTTAGGGTTTAGGGTAGCGAGGGCCCATTTCTTACCCTAATCCCTAAACCCTAAACCCTAAACCCTAATCCCTAAACCCTAAACCGCCTGAGGATTTGCTACTGCAGCTCGGCCGCTTCGACGAAGCGGAGGCGACGTGCCGGAAGGCCATGGAGCATCACGTGCTTGGGCTCAATGTTAAGGATCCAAAAACATGGAACCCCCTTAAAGGGGTTTATAGGGGTCTATATAGGGATATATAGGGTTTAGGGATTAGGGTTTAGGGTTTAGGGGTTAATTAGGGTTTAGGGATTAGGGTTTAGGGTAAGAAAGGGCCCCCCTACATGTAGCCCGTAGGTCCCATTAAAGGAGTTGAAAGGGTAAGTTGGGTATGTGGGCGCGCTATGGGGGTTAAGGATGGAACTGCAAGGCACAGGCACGCTTTGCTACAACCAGCTTGTAACCCAAAGTCTTTAATGCATTCGAATTAAGGAATATGCTTTGAACTCTAAATTCGATCACATCAGGAATCCTAAGACCCCAATTTCGGCATACAATAGTTGTCAGGGTTTAGCGTTTAGGGGTAGCTATAAGAAAGTTATCGCGGTGATTATGTGTCCTATGAGTCCCTTAATCATTCATGGTTATAGTGGTTGTCCCAAATCGAAGTCTCCATTTTTGGTAATGGTACATACCCCCCAAGACAGCCCCCCAAACCCTAAACCCCAAACCCTAAACCCTAAACCCCTAAAAGGAGGGACCCATGATTCACCGGCTGAACTCATTTTTGGTGGTGGTCCATGCCTGAACAGCCTCCAATGGCATGATTCAGGTGTACAGTTACTGTCAGTTGTTTTAGGGTTTAGGGTTTAGGAGGAAACTATGGTAATTATTTTAGCCACATGGCTTTGGCAAGCTGAGCTTAGGACGCGGGCGAGGAATACGCCACCTGCCGGCATGAAGATCAGCTGCTTGTGACATGAGAGTGCTGCAACATCGTGAGTCCCTTTGCGGGTAAAACCTCGGAAGATGCACTAGATAGGTATTGGTCTAAATTCCCTATAATACGGGTCCTACATTTGGGATCCCATTATAATACGGGGCCCTATATAAATTTCCCCCATTTTGGGAACAGTAATTTAGGGAAACTACCAGATGGTTTTGGGGTTTTGGGAATGGTGTATAAGGGGACCTTGACCTTGAGGACTGCAAGCATGATGACCTTGAGATCGTGAGATGCCAAGTCCCAACCTCCCCGCTGCAAAGCCTGCCTTCTTTGGGGTTATGTCCTCTCCTTTAATGATCAGTCAATGTAGTCACCCTAAACCCTAAGTTCATGGGTAGCGAAAGGTCCAGGTAGACCTGGCTTTATCCAAGAAACGACTTCGTGCCACTTAGCGCAGACGGGTTCCGTCGTACACATTATCGGCGATCTTGGCCATGGCTGATGCCCCTAAACCCTAAACTCGAAGCCCAATTACAGCATCAACGTTTCCAGCACGATGCGGCCTGTTTGGCTGAGCCACTTGAGAAGCCCAGAGGGTGGCCTTCGTTTTTGGGGTGCGGATTTAGGTTTTTGTTTGGGGCCTTAGGTTTAGGGTTGTGTTTGTGGCAGGCGGTGCACATTCAGGATTTTGGTTTTCTTGCAGTCCCTATGAAAATGTGAGGCTAACTTTCCAAACACAAGGAAGTAAGTAGGCAAGCTCTGCGTCATTTTTGGATGTAGGGTTTGGGGTTTAATTACGGTTTATGCAACAAGGTAAGAAGCGAATATGGAAAACAATGCCGTGGCACCAAATCGTCTCCCAAGTTGGTTATCATTTTCCATGATTCTAAGACCAGTACTGTAAGACTGTAAGGACTACGTGAAACGTACCCCAACATGGAACCACAGTCCTTCAATTCTAAACAGCTCAAATCCCCACATAATCACGGTATCCGTTTCACTTTCAATTTTTAGCCACTTGATTCACCCTTACTGGGCATTCCTCAGCCCGGAACGCTAATACAATCCTTTTATACCACTATATTAACTCCAAGTATCCCCCTTAATAGCCCCCATAATAGTCCCCTGTACAACACCCTATATAACCCCCTTTAAGGAGTTTAGACTATGGCCCTTTACCACTTTATAAGCCCCTCGTCCTTTAGGTCCCAAATCTTGCTTTTGTAGTAGAAGCCCGAGGCGAAAAGTTGTCTAAAGGAGTGGCTTGGCAAAGCATCCTGGGATCTCCTCCCCGGAAGTTAAGGGATTAGGGTTTAGGGTTCAATATTAAACGCCCCCACCCTCCTAATATCAAGTAGACCCATTGTGCTCTACTATAATATCTTGGGAGTATTTAATGCTAGGGGGTGGGGGGGCTTTATATCAGGGAAGGGGATTGCAGCAAACGGGGTGTAGGGTTTGGGGTGCCTCGATTCGGAGCTCAGGACATGTAGAGCCCGACTAATTGCTATAGGGTTATATAGGGATAATGGAAAAGAAAATGGAAACTACTACTTCGGGTTGAGGGTTTGGGGTTGTACTAGGGTTTATATAGTGGGATAGTTTTGTATAGTCTAGTCCACTTGTAACAAGAACTCGCTTGGAATTATGATTTCGTAGCCTTTGAGCCCTTCATATCTTTTGTCAATGCCAAAATAGGCCAAAAACATGTGCTGATGATGCTTCGGGGGCGGGAGAATCAAGGGAGGACAGCGAAAGTAAGATAAGAAAGCAGTGACTGACAGGAAGGGGTGTATCCCTGGGCGCCGCACCAGATGGGGTCGGCAGATAACGGGTACTAATTACATGGGTCCATTGTGGCAAGAGGCTGCATGTCAGTTTCCCTCATCCTGAACTGCAGAGGCCCGAGCACTGCAGCCCTGAGCTAGTCAAATTTTATGTGTGGTGGACATGCGCTAGCCGCTATCAGTCCCTTTGCAGGGAGTTTGTGGGTGTACTACTGCTTAATACAATTTTTGATGGGGCCTGGTCCCGACACCCGGCCATACCCCAACCACCTTGGAACCTTCCACGCCTTGCTTTTCACTAAGGATTCTGGCCTGCAAGTGCTGCGAATATTCCAGCCCTTGGGATGCATAAGCGGAAATGTACGTGTCAGAATCATAATCACCAACGTGTTTTTTCGTCATGCCAGGGAATGAAGCAACCTTTCCTCCCAGCAGTATATGGTGCCTGGACATCATTGTCGCGGAAATTTCTCAAATCTACTGTGCCCTTCAGTTCTTCTGATCTACTTGATTGCCTGCGCATCAAGAAGCCGAACCGTTGGTTGACATACGTCGGGTGTTCAGTCTTGGGTCCAGAATTTCACAGTCCTCCACTCTGCACAGTGAAGTTGGAAGTCTTCATTGCATACTGCCCCAGCCACCCCTGAAGAAAGAACATCCGGAGACATGATGCGGCAGTGTTGCTGTCCTTCCATGGGCTTTGTGATGAAGAATGCCTTCTGCATTGAGACCTTAGAAGAGGTGGCCGGGTGAAGACCATGATTCGGCTGCGCACAAAGCTCGCAGCCAAACACTCCGCCGCAAAGGCCGGGAGCCTGGATGATGTCATAATATAACCCCAATATAACGCCTATCAATGTTACTAACCCCTATATGTTGTTGCTGCTATGATTACACTGATTGCTGTCTGTGTTTTTGGACCTTCATTGCAACACTTTTCCCGTAGCAGCCCTCCTTGCCGCTACTGATACTTTCCACGGCTACTTCGGCTAATACTGTGCTGTCTCTGCTGCTGTTTCTGCCGCTGATGCTGCTGCTACCACCCCCGCCACAGCTCAGTTCCGAACTCCAGCAAGGTTTCTCTAATCCAAGCTTTTGCGAAATAAAGCCCTCTAACCTGTGCTCAGCGTCTCTAAGCCCGCTTAGACTGCAAGCAGCCCACACCCCAACACTACAATCCAAATTTCTCTTTCATTTGTTATTCCCACCCTCAGCCCTAAACCACACAGTAGCTTCTATTTTCTTTTCTGAGCGACAGCTTGTGTGAACCTCCCAGTCCCTCGCGCCAATGGCTGCCGAGACTCCGCTTTTGCCGCGGCTGGCCCGAAGTAATGCGGGGGGTTCTGAACATGACGGGCCCCTTTTATAGCAGTTATAGCAGAAGGGACATTACCATTTCCCCAGGCGTCTACAGCATGCCCCAGTTTTGCAAAATATCCAGTTTGGTCGGGGTTGTGTGTTTGTGCAACATTTGGGGCTGGTGGAATGGAGTGCTGCAGGACCAACTGCGAATGGAGAGGTTCTAGGGTTCCTGTATACGGAGTTGGTCCAAGTAGAGAATTTGTACTGTGGAAGCTTGAGTATGAGAAGCGGATATGATATGACGCAAACTATAGTCGGATTGTATCAGGCTATGAACCCTAATCTCTGACCCTAAACTTTTGCACTTTGCCGGTGGTTTGACCACTAGCTTCGGCTGACACTAAAATTGCTGAGTGGTTCCAACCCAAAACCCTCAACCCTAAACCTTTAATCCTAAACCGGTTAGGTTCAGGTGCTGTTAGGAAGACGGCGAATGAGCCGGTTTTCATTAACACTTCCGCCCCTAGTGCGAGCATCTTGCTTCAATATAAACGTGCTGGTATAATATTATTAACGAAAAGGGGAAGAGATTGTATGGGGTTTGCCGTTTAGGATTCACGGAGCTTCAAGTGGGGCCCAGGGTTCTGGCTGTAGGACAAGCACCTCAGCTGTCTCTGGCAATTTCTGAACATACCGTCCCCCAAACACACAAGGGAACCCAAGTAGGTCCCATTTCCTAGGGTCTTAGGGCATCAATTTTTGTAGAAGTTTTTTTTAGGGTTCCCAAAAATCCTATTCCCAACCGCCCCCATCTAACCCTAAACCCTGAACCCTAAACCAAGTGTTCGTTTGGGATAGCAAAGCCAGTCTTCTTTGCCTGCGCAGTCTGAGGTCAAGCTACTACTTGGATTCACAGGTGACCAACGAGGATCCTGCATGCCCTTAGCTACTGCAGCCTAAGCTTCGGGAAGTATGGTAGTTTGGTGAAGTGCAGGTATGCAAGATCCTGTATCCAAATACAGGAGTCCCCTTATACATCCCATATGCCATTACAATGTTGGCGAAAAGGACCTTTAGCATGGAAATGCTAAACCCTGTATATGCCGATGTTGTCACCATAGACCCCTGTACGCATATATATATATCTGCGCAACCACCCTTAAAAGGGCCTGCTATTTAAAAGTTTACAGTTCATGATGGGCCACTAGACCGTGCACAGAAGAATCGGGGAGGTAGAAGGTCTTCACAGCCTTTGAGGAGAGCACAACTTGTTTTTAATTGCAGGGCCAAACTTGACCTGGTAGTTTCCATACATGACAGGGGCCAAAGTAGACCCCAATATAATACATTCCTTATCATACGGACACCCAGAAATGAGACCAGCAATTTTTGGAAAGTCCCGTGTTGGGCTTTCAAACTTGAACTTACGACACCTCTTTGGGGCCCTAAAAGTGACGGCCCTGCAGGAGAGTATACGAAGGGTCGTTAACGTTAATTTGAGACATTTGTTGGCCGCATGTGAGAGGGACGATGTTTCCTTTGCGGTTTCGTCCCATAGTTCCATTAAGCCCCAAACTCCTGAGCATCTTAGCAACTGTTGAGGAGGTCCACAAGGGGCGCTCCAAGAAGAAGAACAAGAGGACGGCACAACAATTCTGTTTTCAGGATTGAGGTTGTTTACTGCTGACGAGCTTGGTAGGGAAGAGCTTGAGTTTCTGGATCCCACTTTGACCTTGATTCTTTTTGTTGTTGCCAGCGTCCAATACGAAAAGATCTGACGAGAGGCCTGTCTGGTCTCATTTTCTTAGGGCCCTGCTTTAGGGGACTAAATCATTGCCAAGATTCTGCGTGGTCTTAGATTCTTTGTGTATCCATGGCAGGGGTAGACCCCAAGACGGTATTCACAGCTACTTAATGCTTCACCCCAAATAGTGGTCTAAGGTTTAGGATTCAGGGTTTAGGATTGCAGCCTCCCTATTAGGTTGTTTGAGTTCCGGAACAGGAAGACATCCATCCTGTAAGGCAAGTGATTGTGGATGGATAGGGGCTCATTTTAGTACTTTCGCTGAATACGGGAACCCCAATATAAAACCCCAAAATACTACGATCCTTATTATAGGCATCCCCAAGCCCTAAACTCTAAACCCTGATTTTGGAAAACTCCTATTGGCAGACCCAGACATGTGGCAAGTCTAGGGCTTCTAGTTTATAGTCCCCCTTAAGTAGATAGAACATGGCTTTGGGTATATTATAATAAGATCTCCAGATATCCCATATTCTATCTACTTAAGGGGGACTATAAGGTCTGACTGGGGCTTAGGGTTTAGGGCTAAAGGGGTGGGGCAAGTCCAAATATGTGACTTATTTGATTTGGCCTTGGTTCCATGGGATGTTCTCACAAGTTTATTTGGTTTCAGTCGGTCCCCCAGGCAAGTACTTTGGACGGTCTTTATATGTTTAGCATAGCTGACTAGCAATATCATTAGGGTTCAGGGTTTCGGGTTCATCTAAAGTCCGTTGAAGTCCCAACCCCCCAAGTATTCTGATTATTTAGGCCCTGCCGTATTGACTTGGGGTGGTATTTGTGAGGCTCACTTAAGGTTTAGGGTGTTAGGGTTCAGCATTGGGGGGTTAAGAGCTTGGTTTACTCGCTAGTCTGCTAGTTCCCAGTCCATCTGAGTGGGCAGGCTGATGGGGGAGTGTTGGGTGTTCCAAGGTTCTTACTAGTGCTGGCTACAAAAGCAGTAACATGAGGAGGGCAAACCCTAATCCCACAGCATTGAACCCAAACCCTAGCCCGGTCTTCAGCCCGAAGCTTTACCTATGGAGACAAGGGCAGGCACCGCCTTTGTGCCAACTTCTGAGCAAGTTCCCAGCCCACTTCTCATTAGGCCATAGACAATCCCAAAATCGGAATTGCTGTGATGAACTTGATGAGTTACTATTATCAGGCGAACATACGGTGCAGCATATACCAACATCATTACTGTAACTTAGGTAAAGTCTGAGTTCCTAACCGCAACCCAGAAGTTCAACAAGCGATTTTCGTAACCCAACCCCCCTCCCCCAAATATGGACCTTACGAATATCATATAATCCTTATAGGATTTTCCTTTCAGGAGTTGTGGTTGCCAAGATTTCTTTCCTAAGCCTTCAGCGCTAAACGTCACGGACCAATATCTCCTCGTGAAAGTTGGCAGGAAGGAGCCGAAAGAGGACAAGGAGGAAGTTTTCCTCTCTGCTGAGGAGAAGGTTGCTCCTGAGGCGCTGTCGTGAAGGGGATCCTTTAGGTGGACCCCCCACCCAGTAATAGTGACTACAAGGGATAATAGGGATTCTAGTAGGGTCCTCTTATATTCTTCTTATACCACTAGGGTGGGGGGTCCTCCTAAGGGATCCTACTTTTGAGAGCTTAGGGCTAGACTCCTCAGGGCGCGGCCAGTTTGAGAAACCCACCACATGGTACATTCTGCTTAGCTGCTGTCTTTTTCTGGATGCAGCTAGGGACCGTGCAAGAGAGTCCGTTAGGGTGTAGGGTTTGCGCTGGGATGTTTTTCATTTCTGAAGGCCCATCGCCGGTATGGACGTATCTGTTAGGTTGAGTTGTGTCATTCACTCATGCTATCTTACGGTACATGTGGTCACCAGTTCTAGCAATGCTGCGAAGCAAGGAATAATATTTGAAAAACCTTCTGGCTTTCATAGGGGCTTGATGTACAGAACCTTAAGCAAAGAGAGGGGGAGAGAGAGAGAGAGAGAGATAAAGAGAAAGACAGATAAAGTGAGAGTGAGGGTGAGAGTGAGTGAGTGACAGGCTGGGGGCCATGTAATGCCGTGGTGCATCTTACTGATGCCTAGCGGGGGAGAGCAGCAGGGAATGTCGGTGCTACTCTAGGGGTTTAGACATGAGCTACTATCAGTATTATGTTTACCAAGGGACCATGAAGGGATTCCCGTTGGTAGTTTAGTATGGTCCGTAATATATTTCCCTAATAGGAGCACATGTCCTTAATTTCCAAGGAAACAATGAATCCAGCTCAAACGATTCTTGTAAGGATCCACTCCCCGCTCCCTCGAGCAGCAGTAAACTAATGCAAGGGTAGGTTCGTGCATTTTTGGACCCTATGCCCTTCGGCTTCCAGGCCTCAAGCCACCACGTCTAGGTTCTAAGCCTGAGCTGTACTCTTGGCAAAGCTTGCTACAAGTCGAAGAACCCCGTCCGCCTCAGACTCTATACCCCAGACACTGACCACCTAAGTCCCTAGCTGCGGGTCATGAGCAGTTACAACGTACAGTCGGGGCTATTAGCGTGTGTGTTTATACAATGTGTACCTGCATAATTATGTGCGTGACCCCCGCTTTATATGAATTGGCAGCCATCTTAGTCATACTTACAAGGCAAAACCTGAACCGCAAGCCCTGAACCCCTCAACCCTTGACTGAACCCTCAACCGAACTAAACCCCCTAACACTGAACTTGAAACCCATACAAGCGGCAAAGACCCTGAAGCCACAGGCAGCTCCAGCAGAGGCTGAGACACCTCCGAGACTTGCCTGCGCGAACATCAGTGAGTTCTTAGGGTTTCTGGCTTTCGAGATGAGGGGTTGGTTTAGGGTTTAGGGTTTAGGGTGTAGGGTAAGTAAGTTTAAGTTTTAGGGCTTGGGGTTTGGTTTTAGGTTTGGGGCTTGGGATATGTAGAGCGAAACCAAGTGATGACTACAGGATCTCCTGTACGCAGGTCTCTTACATTTTCAGTTCTGTCTATTAACACACTTGTGTTTCAGAACATGCCTACCTAGGTCTGGGCTTGGGGCTGAGCGTTTGGGAATTTGGGTTGAGGAGCCACTTAGGTTTAAGGATTTGAGGTTTTTGGGTGCTTTGGTGTAGAGTTTGTTGCCAATGCACTCTCTGCGTTCCTTTCTTACTATTCCCTCCCAAACAAGGCACCAGCATGCCAGAATTGAGGGTTATTTGGGAGTAGGCTGGGCTCAGGTATCGCTGTCCGGCGCTGGTCAGAAGGTTCTGTCTTTTAGGGTTTGGGGCACGACGGGGTCCTTCTCCAGAAGAATCCTCAAGGGCTCATTAGGGTTCAGGATTTAGGATCTAGGGTTTAGGGTCTAGCCACTGAGAGTAGTCCTCTACGATAACTCCATGAACCCATCTTACCCTTTCATGGCACTATCATATAGCAGCCTAAGGCCCGCGTCCCACTATGTTTGGAGTAATGATAGGGGTGCAGGCTCACATTGACCTGGTGAAGCTTCATAACAACACAAGCCACGACACAAAAGCCTGTGTCATTTTGAGCTGATCCCAGCCTCGCCGCTTCCATAGCACTACATAGGCCCTACATGAGGCGAGCTTCTGTGAATTCAAAGTTGCATTTAGTCTGGTTTAGCCTGGGAGGAGGTAGGCTTGCTTAGAGCAACTCCTGGCATTCCTCCATAGGGTTTAGGGTTTAGGGCCTTCCTAACAAGATCCCAGGTCGACTCGAAACATAGAGACCTAGTTGATACGGTACAGCCGAAAGCTCGATAAGGATCAGTACCCATATTTGTCACAGAATCCGAACTTCCCGGCGAAGCCTATAACGCACAGAGAGCAATACTGTTAGATCAAGAGTTTTCCTTGAACCTCTATGTTGGACCTGCTTTTGTGCAAGGTCCCCAAAACAAATAGAGTGGACTCTGCGCAAGCGTACCCCTAAACTTGATTGGTTGTGGGGGTGGTCAGTTTTTTAGTCTTAGTATTTTCGGGACTAGTAGGAAACGTTTAACTTGAGCCCCAGAAACCGGAAGCTTCTTCCTTCTAAATCAAAAAAAAATTAGTTTTGGAGTTGCAGAACTCCAACATTACCAACCTGGCGCCCAAAGCTTGATCTTAAACAAGGACCGCCAAAACAAGTCTGGTACTTTGTTCAAGACCCAGAATTTCCCATCAATGAATAAAGGTACCGATGTAACAGCGGGTGCGACATTGGTACAGGTTCGACAGTTTCAGGGTACCTAGAGGCTTAAGGTATGTCCCTGAATTAAGGGTTGGAAGGCTTAATTTTAAACCCTAAAGACAGCAGTATTGAAGCTCTCTGCATGCCAGGCCCCAGGAGGCAGAGGTTCCGGTGCCGGAGACCGAGGCGTGATAAGTAATGTACCCTCCCTCAAACTAACATGGAACCTGAAACAGGCCTCCTTCAAAAGGTATGTAGGTCCCCCTTTCAAAGGTTTCATGTTAGTCTGGGGGAGGGTTGGGGGCTTAAGAAATGTGAATATTCGGATTGATGTCCTTCAAGAACAGCTTAAAGAACGGCGCCATGAATCAGATCAGAGGCTTCCACAGGGTCAACGTCGATCTTACAGCGGTGCTTAGTTAGGGATTCCTTCGCTTGCTGCATTGATGCGACTACGAGAGGGTTGATCCATCCCTGAATCCCAAACCTTAACTGCGAGGTCTGATTCAGGAAGCAGGCATCTTACCGCATGAGATCCTATACAGCAAGCCCTTTAGTACCCCTCCCTAAAGTAAGGCCCAAACAGAACCTACCCGGGGCTCTATTTGCATTCTATATCTTGAGTGGGCGATGAAGGGGGTTGCAGTACAGGATCATAGGGGACAGAGAACTCAGCAGCTTGCTCCCTCATCACCCACTGTCGACTTCGACCGAGCGAAAATCTACCTTCTAATCATCAATACTCCCAATATATTTCGAGTATCACGGGAATTTTCATAATTTGGAAATGGGGTATTTTTGGGGGAGGTTGTCAGTAATGCTGCTACAAAGCCTGCAGCCCAAACCGAAGACCCTAAAACTATTGTTGCGACATTCATTGCTCGGGGCTTACCACTAAAAGGAAAGTTGCGGGCCTCCAGTCGAGCGTGGGTGGAATTTTGAAGGGCTTTAAAGTGCACAGTAGGTGTTACATTACCATCATGTCAAGCCACGGCATTTGATTATCATCAAAACCTTATGGAACATTGTCTAATTGTAGAGGCCTTGCCGGGTTCCAATTCCGCATTCCCTCCAGTATTGATCGGGTGACACTCTGCGCGGCATTTTAGCAGGTCCCTAGCGAACCGGTCCGCGCGATGGCTCAGCGAGAGGAGTGGGAGACTGCTTATATAAGGGTCTCTATAGACTGGGGTTCAAGATTGTTTTCATTTCTTTTTTTTCTGGGTGGCATCAGGATGGTATAGTGGACCCATTTTGGGAGAAATTCCCAGATTCCAGCAGACGAGTTGCTTCGCAGTAGCTTGCAAGTTTGCGCAGTAGCTGAGTGGATGGATGGACTTGAAAAATTGGGATACATAGTATTCCTTAAGTAGATAGAATATTACTTTGAGTATTTTATTATAAGATCCCCATACACGCCATATTCTATCTACTTAATGGGGACTATATATATGTACGTACTATCCCATTAATCAAGCGGTTAGCCCTTTTGGGGCCAGGAAACTAACAGCTAGGGCTTTGTAGAAGGCCGCATGTCGAATGAGGTCATTTGCTCGTCAGGATCTAGTCCACATCGTGTTGTCTACCAGGTTTCATGCATGTGACAAGCCGTGCTTATTTAGCGGCAGACGCTACAGCAAAAGCTTTTCGGGATACGAGCCAGAACAACCATTTGATCTCCTTCTTGTAGAAGGCTTCGATTGAAATTATGATTTAGACATTCCAAAACGAGAAAAACGCCCACTACTAATACTAGTGTTCTTATTGCTACTATTACTTTGTGCGCGTTATTGTTCAGGCAGTTTGGTTGGAGTCTAGAGTTGGTGGGCTTTGGGCTTCGACTTCCGCGCGGACATCTTCCTCAACACCTCAACCCCCCCCCCCCCGTGACCCCGTGATTCGGGATATTTATGGGGTAAGGAGTAAGGAGCTATAGTTTCTCCTGAACCCTTCAACCCCAAACCCTAAATCCCTTCAACTATGCAGAATAGTTGTTCCCTTCTGGCTCTTTTAGGGTTTTGGGCCATTGCTTCAAGTATGCTTGGGGCTCAGGTTGGGGCAAATAAGGAGAACCCCTATTTTTTCCGATGCTTGCATGCAAACCCCCTATCTAATAGTAGTAATTGTAATAGTAAGTAATAGTACTAGTACTAGTAATGGTAACAGTAACAGAAATAGTAATAGCAGTACCGTATCTCGTGGTACTGATCATCAGAAGCCCTACGTCTGTATCAGAGCCACGAGGCCAAGACAGCTGGTCTGCTATTGTTCCTACCTGTCCACGCAGTAACCTCGAACTCTTCCCGTTCATAAAACCCCAGTACAAATCAAAAGGCCTCTAACTACCTAGTCAATCCCAAATCCTAAACTCCAGACCCTAAACCCTAAACCGAACCGTTGACACCAAAAGCATGCGGTCAGGACGGTCTTTGCCTCGCATGTCAGGCTAAGGACGCAGACATCATTAGCTCCGCCGCTATGACTGTTCTGGAGGGTTCTGGGCTTAAAGCTCCAAAAAGAGGAGCCTCCTTGTATACCCAAAATGGTAAACTCATGTTCCCTAAATTTTTGGAAGCCCGCGTGTGGAGGTGTAGGTCCTTTTACAACAGTTACGTAGAGTGGTAGGTAGGACTTGAGACATGTAGGGCTTATGGTTTTGGGGCTTGTTGTTTCTTGCAATCAAGGGGTCCTGCTTTGGTCTGTCTTGGTATTGTCGCCTTTTGGGAGAGCTTGTCTCCTCTGGACGTAACTCGCTTGTGTTCCTTAGGCTCCTGTTTCTTTGGACTAGACTCAAGCTCATACCACAAATTTCAGAAGGTACGGCGTGTCACTGCGTTTTCTTGCTGTTGTAGTTCCTATCATGGTTGTCATGGTGTAGCTCCTTTGTGTGTGTGAGAGGTTTATCACCACGAATCATCTCCCCTACTCATAAACCCCTCCAGTGCAGTATCTTTATATATTGGGGAATAGTGGATATTGGGAGGAGTGGGGCGTTTTTTCTTAAATCAGAGGGAGGGGATTACTCAGCGACGGTGAGTAGTACGACTCAACAAGATTATGGCTTGTGTCCTCATCCCGAATGTAGTTGGGCTCGCACTTAAATATCGATCACGTAATTCCCTTTCTCCAACAACAAGAACAACAACAACAACAACAACAACAACAACAACAACCGCCTCACTCCCGTAATGATGAACACCTAAAACGAGATGACTTGATGTTGGTTTCCACACTCGTTTCCATTTCCCTGAATACGCAACTATAAGCCCTACACCCAGAAGCCCAGAAAAAAAGAAATTGTATAGGACCCAAGACCTGCGAGCAACACCAAAAACAAAAAAAAGGTCGTTTTCTGAACCCCGAAGCCTATGAACCCCAACCCCTAAACCCTACACCCTATATATAGCCCCGCCAAGAGGAACCTATAAGCTCCAACACCCAAACCCTACACCCTATATGGCCCCTTTAATCCACCCGATGCCTAAACCCTAAACCCTAAATGCCCACCCTGGACCAAGGCCTGTGGCCACCTGACATTCTGCAAAGGCTGCCGGAGGCTGCACGGGTTGGGGCTTAATGGTTTAGGGCTTAAAAGGAAGAGAGAGAGCGACATATACATATATATATATATACATATTTGTATATAGAAGACAGAGTTCAGGGTCTGTGGTTTGGGGTTTAGGGTTAAGGATTTAGGGTTCAGCATTTTGGGTTTAGGGCTTCAATTATAGGATTAGGTTGTAGGTCTACGGCATTGGTCTTAAGCTCACACGGTTAGTTGGGGAAGTAATTCCCAGCCTGATGGCAAGTTTCAGCTACCTCAGTTCGCCAGTCAGTTCACCCCTGAAAACAAATTTTACCCCATTCTATGATGTTGTTCTTTTGGGGGTATAAACACTAAACCCTAAACCCTAAACGGTATGTAGTATCAGAGGAAGGGGGGGTACTGGCTTCGCAGCCCTGTTCAGCTTTTCTAAGATGAGAGCAGGTTCAGGCAATGAAGGCTAGAACAGCTTTGCCAAGTCGAGTTGGGATAGTGTGATATACCATATGGGGAAAACTTACAACCGGGGTGTTGTGGGCTTGAAATATTGGCAGAGAGGATGAAACATGATTGGCTGACATGGTTTCTGGTTCTGTTGACGATATACTGGTTGACTGCGCCTGGGATGACGGGATTTTAGGGAGTCGTGTGTGCTGTAGATTTGCTAGAGAGTAGCTGATGTAAGAGGATATCCAAAAATAGAGGAGCCCCTGTACATGTCCCCACCTATTTCACTTAGTATAGGAACCCCATCCCTTATTTAGAAGATTCAGAAGAGGGTTGCGGGCCCGGCTCAGTGGATGTAACTTGATTGGGACATCTACCTCACTCCGCATGGCTTAGGGCTTTTGGATACTGGTCATTTTTTAGGGTTTATGGTTTTGCCGTCCCGTTTCCTTTTATCCAACAATTCACGTCGATCCTCAGGGCCCCCAGATAGGACAGACCCTCTAAGAGCTGTCTGTCCTATGTGGGGGCATGCGCTAAACAAGTAGCAATGTTGTGGTCGCGGATTCCGCGTATAATCATGGTATGGGGTGCCTCCAAACAAATGTGAAGATTTTTGATTTTGTTTGATAACTTGTTGCTCCCCCTAAACTAGCCCTTCTTACTTGGTTGCCTTTTCAGCTACTAGAGCCCAAGAAGAAAGCCACAGGCGAGCGGTACATCAAGCACTGGCCCCGTGGCTCTCAAGTGCTAGTGTTGTGCTTGGTCTTGAGGATCCATGCCAAGTCCGATGGACCCCTCAGGCCGCCCATTTGAGCCATAATGTAAACTCCTCAAAGGGGTTTACGTAGGGGATTATAGAGGGGAGTATTATAGTGGTTATTTAGGGGGATGCTAAGAGTTTAGGCTATAGCTCATTTTGAGTTCAGGGCGGTTTATGTTGAGGGTCTGTGAGGTTTCTTGAGCTCAGGTTTGTTCGGGCACCGTGGCTGACGTAGAAAGGAGGCGTGACCTCAGAGAAGTCTAGTCAGCTGTGACAGCACGAAATCAAGCCGTTGTCCTGTATGTACGGGCAGCAACCACAGAACTATTTACCTAACTCCTCACAAGAGGGTGATGGGCTAACGTGAACTAGAATCACGGAAAGTCTGAAGAGCGTTTTCGGCTTTCTGCTTGTATTCTTTTTAGAAGTTGCCTGCATTTCCTGAGCACTAAGCAGGGCAGCCTTCGACGTAGGGCCGACACCCGCGAATGCTACTGCAGATAGAGGAAATCTTACACCACCCTATGTACCCTGTACTCTGATGATTTCAAAAGACCCCATGTACCCTATACCGAGATAATTACAAAAGATCCTATGTTCCCCATACCCTGGTAGTTCCACAAGACCCTATGTACCCCATACCCTGATAATTGCAAAATACCCTATGTACCCTGCATGCCCTATGCCCTGATGATTTCAAAAGACCCTATGTACCCCATACCCTGATTACAAAAGGCCCAGCGTACCCTGCATGCCCTATGCCCTGATGATTACACAAGACCCTATGTACCGCACACCCTGATAGTTGCAAAAGACCCTATGTACCCTGCATGCCCTATACCCTGATGACAAAAGACCCTATGTACCCCATACCCGGATAGGAACACTGTTTTTCAGGGGGCTTGGAAGTGGTGCAAGATTGCCTCCATCTGGCGTAGCCTTAATTTCGTGCCGCTCCCGATCTGACGGGTTATAGTATATGGTAAATGGTCGAAATCATTATCCTTTGTGTTTTGGGCATCCTAATGCTAGGGGTCGTACTTTGATAGGGGCGCAGAGATGAACCATCATTTTGACAACCTACAACATCAGGATTGGTATTGTTGGAAAGACCCTTGCAGGGATTTCTCATAACAGTCCCTAGAAAATCCCCAGGCGAGATCCCTTATCGGTTACTTCTCATCTTAGGTATCCCGAGGGTCCAAAGGGGCACCCTCTCTTTTGGACCAGTGCAGTTCAGTTCTCTTACTGGGGGGAATGTATTATATGAGGATTATGTAGGCATTATATTCCCTTATGCCATACTAACCACCAGTAGGTTCTCCATGGCTAGGAAGGCTACGGTGCAAGAGGAAGTCTCTGTTCTCGCAAAAGAAATGCCCAGCGTAGCCTGACGCCTACACCTAAGGAGGCCAAGGAATGTGCCAAAAGCGTGAAGAAGCGCAAGGTGCAAATGGTTCGGGTGCTACAGTTTGACACGGATTCAGTGTTCACGCCTAAGGTGGGGGGTTAGTGGAGTGCTTTGGCCCCTGAAGGGCTGTTCCTCAACAAGGCCCTGGGGATACAAAGCATGAGGATTACAACGGGATTATGGGCTCCCCTAATAAGGATAAGAGGGATCATTGAGCAACTTACATATACCTGGATCTAATTTGCCAATTTCATGGTTGTGGTTTCGTCATATTATCGTGGTACAGGGTAGGTTAATCCTCTCTGCTCAGGTTAGCCCCCCACCCCCTAATATTAGATCCTCCCATTATATCACAGTATACTACAGTGAGAATACTTGATGTCAGGGGTTTGCGGATTTAATATTCGGAGAGGGATCATATGTAGGTAGCCGGGTAGGCAAACTTGATCCTTCGAGGTATTATGTATTCTTACAAAATTGCAAAGGTCAACTTTCTTTGAGGCCGGGGACGTCAGCAACTAGCTTATCATGAACATGTGCAGCCCCACATCTTCCCTTTTATTAAAGACGGTTAGTGAGTGTGGGTTGCATGTTTCGAGAAAACTGCCTTTTGGGGGGCTTTGGCAGGTCGTGAATTAGTTTGGTGATTGTAGTTAGGTGCCCCACGGAGGATCCCCATGCCAGACGTCGCTATTCTGACCATGCGCCCTGCCAAAATAAAGCTTCAGTAGTGATAATGGTAGCAGCAGTGTCAGTAGCACCAGTAGCAGCAGCAGTAGGGGGAGGAGGAGTAGTAGTAGTAGTAGTGGTAGTATTAGTAGTAGTAGTAGTAGCAGCAGCAGCAGCAGCAGCAGTAGTAGCCTCAAACCAAAGCCTATGTACCTTTGTGACTAGCCCGCAGCCATTCTAGGAGGGCTTACAGGGCCATGGGTTCAACATTGTCCTCCGTGAAGCTGAAACTGTGCGGGGGAGCATGGCAGGACTTGAGCAGCAAGGAGCTTGAGCGCACCGTTGTGGCTTTGCTTGCAAGGAGCGTAGCTGTGCGGTTTCAGGCATAGGGATTCATGAAGTTATTAGGTAGCATGCGTTGGCTTCAGGGTCAAAGGTCAGATTTGTATTTTAGCTGCCTTTTCCCAGCTCGCACCCTGCTGCGTTTGCACAGTGAGGAAATCCCGAAGCCCGAAGCCCTCAACCCTCAACCGGACCACATATCTACGGCTATGTGACCCCATAGCTAAGGCTCTGGGACTCCATAACTACATACGACTATTATGGGGTGACTTTGATTTGGCAGGTTGGCTCCCAAGAAGCTAGAGAACGAAGAAGTGAATCCCTACAGCAGTCCCTTTATGCATTCCCTAGCATTAGTATTAGGGTGCGTGTTAGACCTAGTGTTAGTCTTTGTTTTCGTATTTGTACTGACTGCCTGAACCCGCAAAATCGTAGAACCAGAGCCTTTTAGGGTTTTGAGCCTGCTTTTCAGGCGTCTAGTAGAGTCTAGTAGGTCCCTGAACCTTAGCCGCTAGTAGTCTTTGGACTGGCTGGACCATTATTCTTCCTACTTTGATTTTTGGGGTAGCAGGTCCGTCATATATTTCACCGCTTGAATTGAGTGGTGCGTTTGCTGGCTGGGCTCTAAGAGCGCTGGCATGCACGGCGACGCGCAGCAGCTGACAAACCCGAATCTGTGAGAGAGAAAGGGAGACAGAAACTTCCTTAAACCTTGAACCTTCTTCCCTGAACCGTGACTAGCATTTGTGTACACTAGTGCGTAAACCCAACGCCCCAGGTGCCGTGCCCCATTTGCCGGGCTGAAGGCGTTCTCGTGCCTCTCGCGAAGTTTGCTGGTAAGGCGCTCTCCATCATGTGAGATACTTTTCGGGGTTTAGGGCTTGGGTTTAGGGGTTAAAAAAGGGGTGAGATGGCGATTATATATGGGTTGAATATGGGTTCCACAGTGGGCTTACGGGGGGGGGGGGGGGTNNGGGCTTGCCTTTAAAGGACCTTAGGGATATATTGGCAGCATGATGGGATCTTCAGGGTCCTTTATTAATTATGGATTATGCAGGGAATGTTTTCAAACACGTCCGCCTTGATATTTCTAGGGGTGTTACAGGGCCATCATAGGAGTCCAAGTTAAGGGCTTAGCCGGAGTAGATAGAGGTCTTTTAAGCTGCAACCCTATAAATCCGCGGTTCGTCTTGAATGGTACTTCTACCGGGATCCATTCCTCCATTCCCTGCTACACACCAGGCAGGAAAGATCGTGACGAGAACCCCGGGCTGAGCGGATCACGTTCTAATATCAGCAATCTGATGCCTTCATGTCGACACGTTGAGAAGTTTCAGGTATCTTAGACTTGCTGGTGGTTAGTATTCCTTTCATTCCCTACTACTCACCAGCCCAGACACCTAGATCCCCATATATAAGTATGTAAGGGTCCAATTGGGGTACGGGCTGTAGATCTGTGTGTCCCGATATTAGGTTGGAGACTTGCGAACTAACGCAGGAGGCAACAATGACCAATATTATGGTCTCAGATTCCGTGTACAATACGGAATCGGATACCTCAAGTTGGCCTAATAGTCAAATAGCTAATTATTTAGACCCCTTATTGCCCCAATCGAACCCCCTGAAATGGGACCCTACAATCTTCGCAGTTCAATGGTCCACCAAAGCTCCATTTTTTTCGAGAAACCCGACTTCAGCGCAGCTCGAAATTGTCCCCTATGCAGCCCTAGCCTGATGTAGCAAAAGACGTAGCTGACAGCTCTTCCTGCATGCAGGTCAGAGGGATTTAGTCTGCTGTCAAGTAGTTAGGGGTTTAGGGCTTAGGGTTTAGGGTCAGGGGCACGTAGTAAGAAGGTTAAGAGCGGGAGTACCTGGTAGACTGGACAACTAAGAACTGAGTTTGTAGACTCCGTTCTTCCTCCCTAGCCTATATGGGGTTTTCCACAAATAGCGGCCCCAATGTAGACCCCAATACAATACGATCCTTGTTGGGTGTCCAGGAAGCATGACCCCATAGTTGAGGAATTACCTTGTCATTAACGCATATTAACACCAAGATGCATGGACCAGAAAGTCACAGTTGTGGGAGAGATGCAAGAGCCTTATCACCAACTAGCTCTTCCGACCCCTCTCAAAATGCCGCATTACATCGCGCATGTTCCATGTTGTGGAAACATCATGTATGTATCGAGGCAAATGGTTTCCTTAACTACACAGTAATTGTCTGCTACTAACTCCATATGAGTGTTGCCAGCATGTTTCATAAACCATGTTTGCAGAAGCTATAGTCAGAGCAGCTTGTGTTTGCAGAGTTTAGGCCAGCTATATTCAGAAAAATAATTTCTTCTGTTGCGGATTTCCGGTGCTGTCTTGATGAGCACTTGCTGAATTTGCTTATGTGACTGGCCTATACTGACCTCAACCAGACGGGTCGAGTAAAGATATCGCCCCAAAACGGCCTCATTTCAGGGTTTTGGAAACAATATGAAGCCGCGAAAAAAGTGTCCGAGAAGTAGTCGTAGTAGTCGCGATCGCATCATATTCGCAGTCTTCTGGTGGTCATGGTAGTTTTAAGTAGTAGTAGTGGTAGTAGTAGTAGTAGTTGTTGTTGTTGTAGTAATAGTAATAGTAGTAGTAGTAGTAGTAGTAGTAGTCGTAGTAGTAGTAGTAGTAGCAGTAGTTGTAGTAATAGTAGTAGTAGTAGTAGTAGTAGTTACTTGTAAAGAGTAAGTCTAGCAGTAGTCGTCGTCGCCATCGCAGTCGGCGTCATCATCATCGTCGCCGTCATCGTCGTGGTAGTAACAGTAACGGCAACATTAAGAGTGCCAGTACTAGGAATGGTAACGGTACCAGTAAATGTAGTAGTAATAGTAATAGTGAAAGTAAGAGTACTGGTAGCCGGAATAGCAACAGCAAAAGTAATAGCAATGGTATTAATAGTCGTAACAGTAATAGTTTTCGGAATAGTACTAGTAGCCGCAATAGTAGAGTGATAGTGACGGTTGTCACAGCAGTAGGAGTTGCAGTCGGAGCAGAAGAATTAGTAGCAATAGTAGCAATAACAATAGTAGTGATAGCAACGGTAAGAGTAATAGTATTAGAAACAGAAATAGTATTCGGAATTCGTACTACCAGAAATAGTAACAGTCATAGTAATAGTAGCAGTAATAGCAATAGTAATCGTAGTAGTCATAGAACTCGTAATAGTTAAAACCGTAGTTAGCAGTAGTAAGAATAGCAGTGCTTACATTTTGCTGAAGATTGTCATGGGGTTCAGTATCCAACCTCATAGGACCTTAGCTTTGGGCGGAAAGTCAATGGATGAGGTCAGCTCGCAAGGAAAGGCTTAAACCCTGAATGAAATGAAGTAGTTTCCAATTGGCTTTCCATTCCCCCATATAACTTACACCCATTTTTCGGGGACCGTTTGTTACTGATGGCTCTGATCCTCGGTCAGGTTTTCGGGCTGCCGGAGAAGATCTCAGGCGCGCGGCAAAGCCAAAAGCTTGGTATATGCTAAGTTACAGGAAAGAAGAGGAACACTCTTCATATGGGGTTTAGGGTTTTAGGGAGCAGCAGTTATTGTGAACATTATTGCCGGGTTGGAGGATAAATTTTGGTCATTCCCACTGACAGTACCTGTCCTTATTCCTATTACCTCTTGCAGAAACTGTTACTGTATTTGGAATGACCTAAGGGTTAGGATTCAGGGCCGCGGGTCTTAGAATTGTTCACCTCTGATGCACACCCCACTCCCCTGCTGAGAGATTTTCCCATCTCGCGCTATTAGATCACAGCAGAAGGTTTGCTGTACTGCTATTAGATGACAGCAGAAGGTTTGCTACTTCGATTTGTTGGTGGTTTTTCTTGCGGGGAAGGTTTACCCTTGTGTTTGGGGATCTGGGATCCATGTGGTAGTTGCTCCAAGTGACCTCCATCTAGAAGGCCCCTCTATAATGCGCACGTGTCGCTAAGGTCCCCCAGGGCACCCCAACTTCGATACGTTGCTCAAAGTCATGAGGTACAAGCGTAGGAACGTGACCTTGGAACCAAGCTTCCACGTGTCCGCAAACTTTGAGCCTTGAGGCCCTATACCTAAGCTGTAAGCCTCAGCCCTAAGATCGTGGGGCATTCCCTATGATCATTTATACTTAAAGACATATATGATATACATGTCTACGCATGTGTAAATGCACTTGGTCTCCCCCCAGCTCCAGAACCAATTCAGCATGGAGATGAGCGGCTTCTTTGGTGTGAAGTTCTGGGAATCACGTTGAACTAAGACTCCACCGATTCCTGCAAAATTCGTAGTTCTAGCCTTCTTAACGTTGCACAGACCGGTGGCCGTTTTTAGCGGGGTCTCTGTTTAAGGCAGGTATTGCTTTGAAATCCATAAGCTGTATTGGGTTCTACGTAAAACCCAGGGTTTTCCAATTGCTTTCATCATCTCACGGACGGTAGCTGAGATCAAGGTTGATCTTTGTTTCTCGGGTGGTGAGGGTGGCCATGCATACCTGTATACACGTAGTCGCGTAGGGTTTAGGGTTTACTAAACCCTAAACCCTAAATAGTAGCTTCTATTTTCTTTTCCATTATCCCTACACAATCCCTATGTAACCCTATGTAATCTCCATATAATCCTATATAATCCCTATATAACCAAATATAATCCCTCTATAGTGTCACAACCTGGATTGACTGTGGCACCTACCCACATGTCAGGCGATCCTGAAGCTGAAGCAAGCCAAGTGACGCAGCCTCCTGATAGCACAGCAGATGTCGCAGCTGCCCAAGCCTAAAGCTCGGGTTTCAGGCTTAGACCTAGGGGGTACTGAAAGGGGTTGATAGCTAGGGATATAGGGGTTTGACAGTTTTCGATGTCTTACTGAGCCTTCATCCCTATATAGTCCTTATAAAGCCATGAAAATCCAATTTTTATAGGCACCAACAAAAAAGGGGCCAAGGACAGACAAGGCTATGTAGGTGGCCCCCTAACATCAACCTCCATAGAGTATAATCCTTATTATAGCGACTCCCAAAAAATGGTTCCCTGATCTTTGGAAACCCCTTTCTAGGGATGTTAAGGGCGTGACCAGTGCCGCCGTTGGGAACTCTGTAGGAATGATTTTGACAAGCTCTCACGCAGGGAGAATACTAGTCCCCTCCCCGGACATTGAACCCCTACTCTCTAAGAACACTTCTTCCGCCTCGTATGTAAAAGTGGTTTCCATCTCTTCCATTCCTCATTCAGCCTTGTGTGGACCTACGTGCGAGCTACCCCTGACCTTCCAATTGAGCTCACTGATAGAAGGAGCTTGAGGGGTCTCTGCGCATCTGATAGTCGGCAAATGTGCCAGCTGCCGGGTTGCCGTTAAGGAGCTGCAATGAAGTTATCATGGCAAAGCATACTTTTTTTTTGAAATTAGGTTTCTGGAATGTAAATGTGTATATGTATTCAAGTATAAGAATTGTACATTAGAATAGATATCACACCCCATCATTATGGAAACCTAACTTACATTCCTTAGCAGCAACCAAAGCTGCCGAGGTAGCACTGGCGTAGTTGACAGGATCACGGTTGTTTTGAGGTCAGTGTTGAGCCCGGTTTAGAAAGTAGGGCTTAGGGTTTAGAGTTTGGGGGTTTAGGGGTTGTTTACCTGGCAGAGTTGTTGCAAGCCAGATGCAAAGGGTTGCGGGCCCCTTCTGCGCTGGAAGGGTGAGGATATGAAGTCCTCTTTAGGTAGGTCAGGTCATTCTTCAGGGCTTGCCCATTAGTGAGCGAGGGCTCTGTAACGTTGGAGGAAAGGGATTCTTTTCTGGGATTGGACCCAAGTTGATTGAAAGAAGGAGCATGACGTCCTAGTCTTCCGGGTTTTATGGCTTGGCATATTGACGGGCCGTCATGGGCTTACGTGCTCGGGCCTTCAAGTTAAGGACTGAGGGTCTTTAGGTGCACCACAGTTTGAGCAACTACGCCGAGGGCCACTTGGCATTTGTCCAATCCGCTCGCACGCGGCGCAGTTCGTTTTAATTAGATCGTTACAGCCGATATGAGCTAGGGTCAAATCTTGCCAACGATCTTTGCTGGGACTGCCAACAGTGCTACCCGATGTTGATTTTGGGCATTTTAGGGCAACATAGCACCACCCAACGTGGAGGCTTGGCTAGAGCTTATTTCGGCAGGAGGAGAAGCGAGTACCCCGATGACTCATTAGGTCCTTCAGTCAAGCACCATCATCTCACGATTGAAAGTTGCGCGGGGCCTGTCAAAACATGGACCCACTCAATCGGAGACAGGTAGAAACAGGTCGACTAGTCGTATGGCTTCTTCAGGGTATACTTGAGGGTCACAAAGGCTTGTCGGGCCCTGGGGAGAGGATGCGCAATAGCAAGAAAAGGGTGCGAAAACCTGCTTGCGCCTCAAATTTTCTCGCTTCTTCTGGCAGAGGAGACCTCTGAATTCTGAACCCAGACTACGTAGTTTCCCTGCGTCCGAACTTTGTGCAGAACTGGCATTGCTCTTTGGCAACATGCAAAGCTCTTCTGGAGTGCAGAAAGCTGTAGTCCTTAGAGTTCTGAGTTCTAAGCCTGCATTTTTCCAGATCCTTTTTGGGCGTTGTTGGTGGGGAGGGTAGGAACGGATCCCGACGGTAAGCCCCCTCTAAGCCCCGACAATATTTTTTTTTTGAATTCTATGTTGCGTTCCCCTCCGTATCTTCCATATACGACCCCTGCAATGCTTATAGAACCCCCAGTTTCCATTTTATTTCCCAACTTGGTTTCCATCTGATTCTGCAGTATTGGGCTTGTCTACTAACTACCTTGAATGGCAGTAGCACTCCATCTGGTACCTATGTGCGACGGCTGCCAATTGCCAACAGAGATGCCGAATACATGCTGCACGTTGCGGGGTGGAGCTTCTGATTGTCCGCATACAGAGAGTTTGTAGGGGTGTCCTGAAAGCAGTTTGTAGTTTTTGCTTCTCAGAATCTCCTCAGTAGACAGCTAACACAAAATTTAAGAAAGCTTCCAGGGAATATTCGGGTTTTGAGAGGACAAGCGAGCAGCCAGTCATGTTCAGATGCACTCTACCGCAGTTGCTGTTCTAGTGCACTAGCGACGAAAGAGATGTGCATGTTGAACACATGCAATGCGTGAACCTCAAGCCCAAAACCCTCAATTCCCGACGTACAACCCTCGGAAAAGCCCAAAACCCAAAACCCACTTACCAGTTTTGATTTTTCACCGGACCAGCCGAAACTCGGCGGAATCCTTGTAGAACACAAAAGTCACAAGACATCCCATGCAGGCCGTGGACTCTAAATCCCCACTCCGAAACCCCAAACCCCAAACCTCAAAACCCTAAATCCTAAATCCAAAGCCCTGCAACGTGGCTTTGGCCTCATAGACGACTAGGTAACCTTTAACCTATTGGGCTCCATAGTAGCCCAATTTAACTACAAGCTGAGCCTCTTTTGGGCTCGGGCCCCTAAATCCTAAAACCTAAACTTGAAATTTGAGGTTGAAAGTTCCCCTTAGGTATATAGAATATGGCTTTGGGTATATTATAGTAAGATCCCCATATACCCCATATCCTATCTACTTAATGGGGAACTATAAGACTTAAACCACCTCTGGGCATGCCAGCGGCTTCACCTCCCTCAAAACAGAAATCCCTGCACGCCGTGCAGATGTTGTGGCTTGCCTGTTCCATTTTTAGGGTTTAGGGTTTCCAAACAACCCCAGGTACTGGTTTCTTGAGAGGGGGCCCTCAGAACGCGAAGCTATGGTCTATGGGCTCTCTATACTGGGGACCCTACTTTGTGGACCCTACTTTGTGGAAACTACCCTTAAGCTGCTGAGACAGTGGGCAGAGCATTTTCCACGCTCAGCAGAAAAGACTTTGGTGCTCACTGCTAGCTTATGCTTCATGCTTGTGGCAGTAATAGTAAGCGTTGTATCATCAAGACTGGTTGTTGGAGGCTCACAGGCAGACATACATTAGTTGGGCTGTCCCTCGCTCGCTATCTGTCGTAGATAGCGGTTACGTCAAACACCCTGCTGTTGGGTTGGAGGAGAGCCCAATATAGGGTGATTCTCTGTAGTTCAGTTTCGTTAATCACCTGCGTACACTCCAGAAATTCTACGCCTCACTTCTCACTCCAAGTAGGACTCCAACACCAAGGACGTAGATGGCATGGAGCCCAGGAAGCCCCTGTGAGGACATGCTCCTGTAGCAGCCAGTTTGTCATCCATAAGCTCTAAATGCGGAACTCTGGGAAGGGCTCAAGTGTATGTTGGTGGACTTCTGGTGGGATGTGCTCACTTTCGAACAGTTTTGGAGCTCCTTATGAAGTACTCAAGACGTGGAAGGTAGCATTCCGGCATCCAAAACCTTTCGATGAGGAATATGTAGACTCGACGTTTTGTCCCAAGGCAGCCGCGCCTTCATATACCTGAACTCAACCTGTCTTTGTCTATTGTTCACACTGTAGTAGTTCCTAGCTCTTGAGTTCCCCGGGCCCTCGAAGGAGTTGTAGGGATGTGTGAGGTTAAGGGTTTGCTGTTTAGGGTTTGCTGGTTGAGCAAAGTCAGGTTCAATTCGTCGGCTCAAAACATAAAAGTTCAAAATAGAACATGACCTGACTCGTATACCTGTGCAAAATGCTACAAAAACTGACTGCCAGTGCTTCTCGAAATGGCCCTTATGTTGATAGACGCGTTTCTCAAAACAAGGGGTACCTGAGGGACTCCAAAGAGATGTGGGGTTTAGGGGATTACAAGTGGTGAGGAATGATATGGGAAATAATGGAAAAGCCTCTGATATATAGCAGTAGGATCGTTGTGTTCTGCGGATTCCATGGCTTCCTTAGGATAAGTGCGGTTGCTGCAAACAGGCGTCCACGGTTTAGGCACCAACTTCATAGGGTTTAGGACGCGATGCTGCTGTTGAGCGTTGAGGGTTCTCGTGCCCTACATGCCCTATGTGGAGCCCTAGAATGTAGTGTGTCAATGATGGGGCCATTGCAGGGCCTCCTCTCAAACATCACATTGGATCATTGGCGTTATTCTGAAGAACTCCCAGGAGAGTCGGGGTTGTGTGAGTGGATCTCTGCCTAATTATATAACTACCCCATCTATGCACCCATTTAATGGCCTAGGGGGTTGCTGCTCAGGAATGGGGAGCCATGTTAATTACGACATGATCCCCATTGTGGTAACTTAATTCAATTTCCTTAGCAGTAACCTAAACCCTGAATAGTAGTTTCCATTTGTATCCCTACATAACCCCCATATAACCCCAAAAGAGGAGCTTCTATTTTCTTTTCCATTCTCCTTATATAACCCCTAAATAGTACCCAGCCAATGTGCTGGCCAGGCCTCATCGCTTCTTTCGCTGAGAAACTGCAGCGCGGGCGAGGCCTGCCATCCGATCTGGATCCTCTTCCTGGGTTGCTATGATAAGGAACTTAGTGTAAGTTATTATATAGTAGGGGTAGTTATGTAGGGATATATAGGGATAGATATGTATAGGGCTTAGGGTTAAGGAACTAAATTTAAGTTACTATATTGGGGAAACCCTTACCTATTATGGTAACTTAATTTAAGTTCCTCAACAGCAACACAGCCTTCAGGATCCTACAGGGGTAGGTTGGACAGTAGCTTCTAACTTTTTATTACCCTTAATCCCTGTATAATCCTTATAAAGCCATAAATAAGAAGCCTAGTTAACTACTTAAAAGTACGTTGGACTTGGGAGTGGGTTGTTGTTTTCAAAGACAAGGAAGTGGGGGAATCTAAGCAATTGCAAGTCTGTTCCTTCCTGAGGGTTGAGGGTTGAGTGGTCCTTTATGTTCTATCTGAGGCATGGGTTTCCGTATGCAACTGTGGAAAGGATGACTTTTCTTCTTCTTTTGGGGATCGGGGACTCAATAACCACTTTCCCCAGTAAAAACACCCCTCCAGCCATATAGTAGCTCACATGTAACAATGTTCATAGCCATTCGTTATGGGCGGCATAGTAGCCCATTATCGTCAAAAGATAGGGTTGGGATTACCAGCACCCGCTTGTCATACATGGCAGGCTTCAAAAAGCCATCATTATTGCTAATGAAGCAGACACAGTATCAGCACCACAGGCATGCAGCAACAGTCATGACAGCAGGACATATAAAGAAAATTGTGGCGCATCCAGGAATCACAGTAGCGTTCACATCGTAGTAGAGAACATGGCAGTATAGCTAGCGACGACGCTAATAACATGCACAAAAAAGGTGGCAAAGGCAGCGGGACTTCTATCCGTGCTGATGACGTTGATATTGACGTTGATATTGATGTTGATGACGATGATGTTTCGTAAAACGAGCCTGTAAGCGACGAAGCCATTGCGCAGCTTCGTGAAAGAAAAAAAATCTTGCTGATGCCTGAACTTGACATGCTAATCGCTGCTGACCCGCCCCTCCGGGAGAAGGCCTTAAGTTTTCAAAAACATCCGCACAAGGGGACCGCATCTTGCAGCATAGAAGACTTTTCCTGCAAAGCTGTAAGTGCTGTGTAGCATCTTGTCAAGAGCGAGATGATCGTTATAAGCCCACTCAGTCCCGTAATAGAACTAGTTTCGATCGGTTGAAGGTACCAGTTACAATTTGGTTATCATAACCCTCAACATCTAAGTAGAGCTTCTGTAAGATGTTCGGAGATTGTGAGTTCCAGCTTTGCGCGACCCCACCGCTCAAAACCCTGCTGGCAATGTGAGGCTTCCTGTATTATAGGGAAGTTGAAAAATTGACCCCCAATTTTCACAAACTCCCATATGGATCTAGATAGCGCATGCACAGGACATCGCTACAAGAAGCAGTTGGCTAGCCAGATACTAAGTACACACTATTATGGATGGAGCAGATTGTGCACCGCCTCATACACAGCATACTTCAAAAGTACAACACACTGGGTTCCTGAACGGAACAAGGGTTTCTCCAGTCTCCCTAAACCCTAGTCCTACAGTGGGTGGAGGAAATCTTGCACGCTTTGGGCAGCCAGTAACTAGTATCGTAACTCCTTGGGTGTAGGGCGCATAAGGAAGTGCCAGAGTTCCTCCACCTACCCAGGGTGCCCAAGACCCCTTAATTAAGGAATATACCTTAAATCATATAATTAAGGGACCCTTGTACCATTGAAGATATATTCCTGAATTAAGTGGTATTGGGCTCGTTGGGCACAGCACGCGTCGATCTTCGGACAAGGCGCTTCGAAGAATGGCTCGGGACCTGTCGTTGTGGGAGAAGGGTTTAGGGTACCCATTGGGTTTTTTATGAGATAACCAGGCAGTAAGCCCAGTGGTCTCACTTATGGCCGAAAGCTAATGAAGGCATACCTCTAGAGGGCTTGGAGGGCGTATCATACTACGCTCATATGAATCAAACAAAATGGAAAAGATTGCAAATGAAGCAAGCTGCTACAATACCCAAAATAGGACAGCATTTGTTCAAAGAAACCTTACCTTTTGCATGAAGCTGTAACCCCGATTAGTTTTTATGGGTCATACCTCTCCATTAAGGGGTAATGGCCACGAAGCCGTAAGTACTTAGGGTTAGAGGTCACCCCTAAACCCTGAGCCTTGGACAGTGGTTTCCACTTTGCCTTGCCATTATCCCAATATAACCCCAATATAGCCCCAGAATCCTCCAATATAAGCCATGAGTTTGCTTGACATAAGTTTGTAGCCAGCAAAGCGTCCTTCTGGTAATGCTGCCTCTGCCTCTCCTCTGCTTTGGCATGTTTGGGGTGCGAAACTGGGGTGCTAAAAGCTTGAACGGTTCCCATATCTGCTTATTTGCGGACATCGTATTTCGCAAAATTGGACTAGGGCTTGCGGCTTGGGACCTCAGGATTGTTCAGGGCGAGGGGGCCTTCGCTTGGGCCGTTTAATGCGTTTCCTGGCAAATGTGCCTCAGGAATATAGCCTTGTGTTCAGAGTACCGATTGGGCTTCTTGGGCTTCGCCATATTGTTGGATTGACCCATCTCCTCCCCCGCTATTAAGAAAAGCCGCCCCCTATTATGAAATCCGAATCATGGCGTATGGTACTATGCCATCAGGGAGTGATGGGAAGGCTGGGGTGCTCGTAGGATACAGTAGGGAAGGAGCGTCTTTCAAGCACATCGACATGCTCCTAGCAATTCCATTACAGTCACGTACTACATCCTAGGATGGATAATGCCCCCTCAAAATGCAGGCGTGCCCAAGGCACATGAGGAACGCTGCAAAGGCCCCTGGAGCCATATTGCCTTGGAAGTATGCCAATTTCTTCCGTAACTCCCTATGTAATCCCTCTTTTGGGCCTCAGGTAACCACCCTGTCTACTGATGACGGCCGTGGTGAGCACTTTGAGCAGCAGTGGGCCGCGCGACAAGAAGGGGTAGATGGGGATTGTAAGTTTTGAATGCATACATGAGCTATAGTCTAAACTCCCTAAAGGACTATGTAGGGAACTATACAGGGTCGTGTTATAGGGGTTTATTCAGGGGGATACTAGGAGTTTAGACTATGGTTCATATGGGGGCTATAGAGGGATATGCAGGGATCTTGTAGTGCTATAGAAGGGTAGCCTGCCAATAATCCAATGGAAAAGCAAGTGGAACATGAAATGGAAATATATGTATGCGGTTTGTAGGTTTAGGTTTAGGTAGGCAAAAGCTGAGTAAAAACCAGACAGTATCGGTAGTCTGTTATAGTTGCTAGTACGGAGAACACTATTGTTGCGTATGCCTACCTAGAATGGGGCTGAAGAAACCGATTTCCGGGTGGGGTAATTTGAGAGGGCGCAGGGTTGAAGGATTACTGTTTAGGTTTGGGGTTTTGGGGGTTTTGGGTTTTGAGGGTTTAGTGTTTTTGGAGTTTAGTGTTTTTAGGGTTTTTAAGGTTTAGGGGAGTAGGGTCGGGCTATGTGGCGCTTCCTTCAAAGCCCAAAACCCTACATCCTAAATCCTAAACGCATGTATCCCCCTTTAGCCTTGGGAAGTTTAGGGGTTTTGGGTTGAAGGTGTAGGTGTTTAGAGTTGAAGCTGTCCTTCTGACCTGCCCGATGACAACTTACACGTACCCAAAGAGAGGCTGCTCTCAAAAAGGCTTTCCAGACGATGAGGTTTCAGGATCTGCAATTTCACTGGTAGGCTTCAGGTGTAAAAGGACTTTGGATTTCTTTTGGGCACTGTCTGAATTTGGAATGCGTTTGCACGTGGCTCGTGCTCCGCTTCGAACAGCCCAACTGGGAATGCTAAACCCTAAGCCCTAAACCGTAGGCCCTAAACCCTAAACCCTGTAAAGTGTGGCTCTGAACCCTTAGCGCCCGAGTCGACTGTAGAAGCAATGCTCCCTACACCTAACTTGCTACGCCGCTTGCTACGCCATGCTTACTGGGTGTCAGTAGGGAATATCTTATATAGGGAGTAGGGAATAAGGGCGTAATCGCTACATAAGATCTCTCTCTCTCTCTCTCTCTCCTGCCTCTTATATACAACGAGAGGAGAGAGAGGTCTGTTTGTCCCACTAACCACCAGTAGGCATAAGGGTTAAGGTTTCGGTTTTCCGGTTTAGGGATTGCCACGCCCTAAATCCCGCACCCCAAGCCCCAGCGGTCCAAGTCAGGTTGTGGATGGAGGAAGTCTTGCACTACCTGATGTACCTTATACCCCAACAGCTACTGTGTTTTGGGTTATACCCCAAGAACTACAGTATTTAGGGTTATACCCCAAGGACTACAGTATTTTGGGTTAGACCCCAAGAATTACTGTATTTAGGAGGTTCTAAGTGGTGCGAGATGTCCTCCGTCCACCGTATCAAGTAATACACTGCCCCTTAAGTAGGTAGAATCTGGGGTATATGGAGATCTTCTTATAATGTGCCCCAAAAGCCATATTGTGTCTACTTAAGGGGGACTATATCCTTCCGTCTCTTATGTTTACGATTTTAGGTACCGCTGGTGTTTCGTACTCCGCCTACATGGCTCCTAAGAGCGCTTAGGGCTTAGGGTGTAGGGTGAAATCCCTACATCACCCCAGCTTCCTTTTCATCTTCCGTGTGCACGGGCATTTGATTCTCCATTGCCCCTAAATCTTTGAAAGTTGTTTTACCATCATATAAATGTCACTTTGCACTCAGTTTTGCATTTCCCTTCTTAATTACTGGATTATTATCCCAAAGCCCTACACCCTAAGGAACTTGCGCTTCGAAGGGTCTTGGTCAATGGAGTGGAGGTGAACCAAAACAGGACGGTGCATGTCAGTGGAGGGATGCTGGAAGTGGCAATCCAAATGGATGTCAAGAGTGTGGAGGCAAGCCCAGGGTCAGGGAAGAAACTTGAAAGCACCGCTGGAGAGGGAAGCTCCAAGTGACAGAACGAGGGTCGTGAGAAAAAGGGGACTGAGCAGCAAGGGAAAGACGGTCAGCTGAAGCGCCCAGATGGCGGCCAGGTGCAACAGGGCCAAACTGGTGAATAAGGGGAACGAGGGCAAGTTTGTGTGGTTCTACTTCTACCGAGGGTAAAGCTTGGCTGAATGAGAGTAGTTCTGTGGTTTGCTACTGTGTAGAAGGTCTGCAGCTGTGGTAGAGTCCCAACCAGTGGTAAGAACCCCGTGTCGCTTTCGGCAGACATCAAAAGTCCCAGAAACTGTAAAAAAACCTCAAACCGTGAACCTAAAACTCTACTACACCCCAAAACCCGAGAATGTAAACCCAAAACCCAAACCCCAGACCGTAAACCCAAAATCCTAGACCCCAAAACCCGAAACTGTAAACCCTAAACCCTAAACCGCTTTGCATGCCAAGGAGGG
Source organism: Symbiodinium pilosum (assembly GCA_905231905.1). Classification (NCBI taxonomy): domain Eukaryota; class Dinophyceae; order Suessiales; family Symbiodiniaceae; genus Symbiodinium; species Symbiodinium pilosum. The sequence continues at coordinate 6,599 of CAJNIZ010044635.1, read as the reverse complement.
CATGAAGCAGGCCTCCTCGAAAGAGTGCTGGAATCTGACAAGTTTCGGCTATAGCTTATCTGCGAGGTAGGGCGGGGATTTTCAGTATAGAGTTCGGTGAGTGCACATTTTTATGTAGGAACATGTGTGATCGTGTGGTTACATATGGGATATCCCCCCATAGGGAGAAGTGAAGTCCATGGACAATACGAGCTATTGTCAATATTTGTGTCATGAGGCTTTGTATGGAAATATGGTAGAAGCTTGAGTACATCTTGCAATCGTAGCCATTGGCTACAGAAGCAATATCGACGGTAGTTTTGAGGGACAGCATGCGTAGCCTGCCTTTTAGGGTTCCACGTCAGTTTGGCGGAGGTGTGCAGAAGTCACCCGATTGAGTCTGAGTTTTGCGTTTTTGTGCTTGTTTCCTGATTCCCAGGTTTCAGGGACGAAGGTTTAAGGCCCCAGCATCCTACGGAAGATGCCCCCATGACCCAGCTTTGTATACCAAGACGGGTTCCTGGTGGTTGCAGTGAAGCTGTGGTTTTTTGAGTGGTAAAGGGGAAATCTTGAAGTTTCCAAAGTGTGGACCTCCAAAGCTATAATCGTTATTATTGGGACCCCAAAATTGTAACCCTAATTTTAGGGAATCCCCCATATGGTCCAGCTTCCAGGGGCTCAGGGCTTCAGCTTGACTATTTCTGCATGTTTCGTTTTTCTCTTTGCACCGACCCAGATTGCTGGAAACACCATATCCCGGCCTTAAACCAGTAACTCCCCAACCTTGACCCTAGTCCCTAAACACTTGAAGCCTAAACCCCAAACATGTAAAACCCTAAACCCTAAACCCTAAACCGCGTCGGCAGACTCTGCCGGTGATCTCCGGCGATCTGCACGCGCTTCAGCTGCTCCTCGTCTGATCTGGGATGTCATTTGAGCCATAGTCTAAACTCCTTAAAGGGGGGGGGGGTATATAGGGTGTCCTTAAAGGGGTTGTATAGGGTTTAGGGTTTAGGGTCTAAACTCCTTAAAGGGGGGTTATATTATATAGGGGATTATATAGGGGACTACTATAGGGCTTATCAAGGGGGATACTAGGAGTTTAGACAATGGCTCATATGAAGCACGAGGGGTGGCACAGAGGTATATGGGCGGTTGTCAAAATTATGACCTTTTTCTGGGTACCCTAAATATTCGGTGCGGTATTATAATATGAATCCAAAAAGGGACCATAATTTTGGCAACCACCCATATATAGGGTGTATAGAGGTATCTAGGGTTTAGGGTTCATGCAAGGACACAAGGGTATGCAGCAGGTATGAGATAGGATTTCACTATGTTTGCTTCGTCAGTGTATACAAGGATGGTTAGGAACACAAATGAGGGTGTATCTGGAGTGTCTTGTCGCGGAGACCAACTTTGGGTCATATGATTTCCGACCAATTGCAATGGTTGGTTGTTTGGGTTGCACGAAGAAATCAGAACCCAAACCCCACGCCCTAAAATCGTAAAGCCTAAGCAACAAGTCCTAACCCCAAACCCTAATTCCCCAACCCTAAGGAGCGCTTAACAAAAAATCCAGACCCTAAACCGTGCTAGTGGATGTTTAGAGGGGCCGTGAACACAGAGGAGAAGGGAGGCTTAGGCCGGAAAGCCCGCAGGATCACAGGAGCTATACCCCCCACCCGGTAATAGTGACCTCAAGGGATGATATAGGGTTTAGGGTTTAGGGTTCCCCAAAATTAGGGGCAGTGATAATGACTATAAGGGATAACAAGGACTGATCATATTAGGGCCCTCTTATATTCATCTTATACCACTATTACAGGGTGGGGGGGTCCTCCTAAGTTCTACGCATTCATGAAGTCTCTGTACCAAGACCCTCCGACACCACGAAGTAGGGGGTCTGTTGCTTGGGGACTAAGGGATTGATTCCAATATATGAGTATGTGCCCGGTAGCGCTAACTCCACTAGCTTGGACCATGCCACCTGGATCTACCTAGGCTTCATTTGATGCATCTGGGGTTTTGGAAAGTTGGTGGTCCTTTACTGCGAGTCCTTGCAAACAAGAATAATCGCGCTTTGGGGTATATGTGGGGTGCGAAGGTTCGCATGTCTGGAAACTCCCATCACAAAGCCGTGCTATGGCTCTGAACGCAGTTACTGGATGCTAATTACGGTGCGCGCCCAGGCAAGCCATCCAACACAATAGGAGCCATTCAGGGGTAACCGTGTGATGGAGGGTATGCAGAGGTGCCATGTAGCGGCTTGTAAGGAGGGATTTACATAGAGCGCCTCATGTAGCGGCATCATGTAAGGAGCAAGTGAGGTTGGCTAGCGGGTCATCTAGAAGTCTCGGCGAACCCTAAAGCCTAAACCAAGAAAGCGTCCGGATTAGTTCAGCAGAGGTTTTGCTTGTCGACAGTCAGGCATGATCTCAAGTCTTCTCACTGGTTTCTGGCATTCTTGCAAGCACAAATTAGCAGGCCTCGGCAGAGAACTGATGTTGTAGTAGTCTAGACCCATGTACGAGACAGCGTTTCAGGTTCTTACATACTTGTTCCGTGCCCATGAGGGTTGACAATTCCACGCCTCATGCCGCCTAGGTTGTTTGGATAAGGTTGTCTTGGTGGATTTCTCCATCCACCCCAAAGGATCAGAGTTCCCTAAAGGGTCTGCAAACCTAGGGGTAAAGCCCCCCGCGTACCGTGTGAGTGTGCCTCCATTAAGCCAAGGCCGTTCCTCTTCGCCGCCTTGGGACACTCGGACACTGCTGCGTGCAAATGCTACCTGAGCTATAGTGGGGGCTATACGGGGGATTACATAGGGTAGTACTGTAGGGTTCCTAAGGCGGATGCTAGGAGTTTAGATTATGGCTCACTTGGGGGTTCCAAGGATTTTCGTATTTGCCGTCGCGCAAAGTGAGGTCCCAATTCTTGGAAAGCCCCAACTGCTGCACAGCTGTGGGCATTTGTCATATCGGGATCGAAGCTATGCAGGTGATTTGTTTCTCACCTGCTACCCCATGTGTGTGAAGGCCCAAAATATAAGGAAGGAACAGTGCACCATAGGTATAGAAAGACTGGCAGAGAGTAGACGCATAGGGAGTGTCGATGGCTCTCAAATTCCCTGAGGATTTGTCGGCCCCATCTATATCCCCTAAACTTTAAGCCCTAAACCGCGTACTAAATCCTAAGCCGTGCTTACGGGCAGGACATACTCTTGACACCGACTGTTTCAGCGTCCAAGAAGGATGCCATGCCAGGCCTGCCCTGTGCATGAGGGCATTGCGAGGTTTGGGGGTAGGCTTGAGAGTTGCTCTAGAGACTATACGTGTGTATATATATATATATATAGAGTTGAGGGTTCGCGTTAGGGTCTAGGAGCCCCTACGGCCCGTAGGGCCATATGGATATATTATCTGTATATATGGGGTTGAGGCTTCGCATTAGAGTTTAGGGGCCTTTAGGGCCCGTAGGGCCGTGGGGATACATAGACAGTTCAAAGGGATGTTTGTTCTTTGCGGGTGCGCGGGAAGGATTCTGCAGGGGGATTCTTTGAGAAGCTCCTGTCCATGCACAGCTATCCGTCAGGAGGGTGCCATGTAGGCAAGCTAGCCTTGCCCAAACTTGGGGCGTTTCAAATACTATCCCTTGGGTACTGCCCCCCCCAGTAGCAGTCTATATAAGGGGTCCTATTAAGGGCCATATATAGATAAGCATATTATATTTATTGTCCAACTGTTAGGGGGGGGGGCAGTACCCAAACTATCCCTAAACCCTAAACCCCTAAACCTTAAACCATAATAGGCATCCACCTAGAAGCTCAGGGCTTGTTGCCCTTTGGTTCCACCTTCCAAGCAGCCGACAGAGAGCCATGAGCTGAGACGTCATCTTCAGGGGTTAGCGTTTGGGGTTTAGGGTTTATTGGTCAGGGTTTAGGGGGTATAGGGCTAGAGGTTAGAGTTTTCTTATGGGGGTTGGTAGGTAATAAGGGAATATAATAAGGGAATCCATAGTATATAGGGATTATGTGTCGATTGCATTCCCTCGTCCCCTACTACCCCCCAGTAAGTTAGGGGCATCTTAATAAGTGGCAAAACTCAGGCATGGGAATTTCAGGCAGATCATGGGGGTTACCTTTGTAGCTTGTAATGCCCTAACCTCCAACCCTACCCCTCAATCATGGGGAATATCTAGGGAGACCGGAACAGTCGGTCGGCCACCTCCAAAACTTCGTGAGCAGAATTGCTTTATATCCATATTGCTGAGGATTTCGAATTTGCATTTTCACTCCTTCAAATACGCATAGGGTTTCTGTGCCTATTTGAAGGTTCAGGGTAACCATAACCCCATTACAACTGGTACTTACAACACAGCTGTACCATACTACGGGATTTAGCAGGACTATGCGTTATACGTTATAAGCAAAACATGGTCGGGTTATGATTATACCCGAACCGCCAAGTAGGATAAAGCCAGTTGCAGGTGCTAGATCCTGGCGAGCAGCGGAGGAGGCTTCTTGGTGGGAAGGGCTCTGGAGATTCGTGGTTGCGGTGTGCTGCAGCGTTCGCTTACTATACCTTTCTAGTTGAGTGGATATTCTCTCATAACCATCTGGGGTATACATATATAATCCTGCTATGATGTTCGTTTTTTTTTTTTTTTGCGCCAGGAAAGCCAGCAGCTGGGTCTCAACAAAAATCCGCCTTAAT
>CAJNIZ010044634.1:0-48986 GCA_905231905.1 Symbiodinium pilosum | reverse complement strand
CAAGGCCCTATCTTCTTCTTCAAAAACTGGTGCTTGACCCAAAATGGCACCAGACACCATGTTTTAAGTGATGTTGACGCAAGCTACCAATATTGGGAAACGTGAACTCTTGTAGCTTTGTTATTGGTGCTTGAACAGAGTAAGATGAAATAAAAAAAATCTATACCAAGAAGGAGGATATATAACTCTTACGTATATTGGGGACAATAGTATCCCCAAATAACACACTACTCACATGCCGCACAGCATTTTGCCTCCGACGCAGCCGCTCAATGCATGATGCGGAAGACGACTCAGGGTTGATGCCCTGCTGGCCCAAGACTGTACCCGGCCTATGGTCTTTGATGGTCTTTGGCTTAACAAAGCCATGAGTTCTGGAAGTCTTAAATTGCGAACTGAGTCGTAACACGAAAAGATTCTCCGTCGCCAATCAGATGCAGCCACCGCTGGCTGCTGCACTCTCCGCGGGCTTTCTTCTCTCATTGAAGATGCGCCTGCAATTGTGGTGCATGTACGAGAGGGATCTAGAGTCTAGAGCCCCTGCTCCAACAAAAAAAGACAATTAAGGAAATCCTAGCACATTCCCTTCCCTCGTGAAAATCCACGCCAGCAATCCAAACGGCATGTCTTGCCAAAATGGAGCCTGACGCCCATCGCAGTGAGGCACACAGGACAATGGCGCAATCGCAGCCTTATCACCTCATGCAGGGGTTCATGTTTCCGTAACCAGCCTGATGAGGCCCAAATACTGCATCACGTGTTCCGTTGTAGAATCACAGCGACAGGAAGACCTGCTCTGAGAAGGAAGGCTTGCAGGCCGAGAGGCATTGAACTCGACTCTACCAAGAAGTCAGCCACTGCGTTCAAGCTGGGGTAGTCGAAGACCATGGTGGACGGCCTTGTGTCTTACACATATTATGGAAAGGAAACTGATTCATCGGCGTGACATTCAGATCTTGAGCCAAGGTACAGCTTGAGGCCTGACTCTCGCGCGAGCGTCTCACGGAAAGAGATGGCAGCTAGACCTTGGACAATCTAAGTTCCGGCTGTGCCTGTTTGAAGCAGAGAAAAAGGTACACCGGCAGCTTGGCAAAGGATTGCAGCACCGTCTCGCGACATTTTTGCAAGTCACACTTCATTGCAGAAACGGACGAGGGCATCCAACTACTCGCACAAATCCACAGGCACAAGGTTACCTTCCAGGCACCCTGCTATCCAATCCGATATCCATGAGAGCATCCTCAGCTTTGCATCGTCTGACAAGCTCAGGTTCACAGCGCAAACCGATTGCCAGCTGGCTTGGCACAAGTATGCACAGTCAGGCAGCTTCACATCTGTTTATTGATTGGTCCAGAAATTGTTCAGAACATCAAGGATTTGGCGTGCGCACCAGCCACGAACAGTTGCACCCCAAGTCTGCTTGCAGCCCACGAGGCGTCGAGGGCAATGGGATCATCGGAGCCAATGGCCTGGCTGGCTTCTGCGCTCATGGAACTTGCGGACCTTCTTTCCGATATGTGTTGAAATTGCTGAGGGTGACAGCAACTTTCCCATACTTTGGGGTCTTAAATCTCTTGCCAACCCTTGGACTCCGCAGGCGCTCAAAGCCTCAGGCCACGTATCCTGTTTGGAATGCCTGAGGAAAAATTTGCAGGGGCTGGCTGGCCCAGCCCAGCCTCCGCAGCGACGTTGAGCGCCAATGATCGGGCCTGTCATTCACTGCTTCGTGGCTGCTACGACATTTCTATCTTGCAAGGATTAGCTTTCCTGTCCGGGAATGGACGGCCAGATGCCCAAAGGCATATGTTGTCTGTGCGCTCAGTTGCTGGTCGTTGAATCTTTCCGTGCCTTTTCCACCGACATCCGCGGCTCCTTGGCCGCCACAACCACCGAGGGCCCACTAGCCTCGCAAAGCAAAGTGTTTAGAGTCCGTCACTAAGCATTGCCACACCTGGAAGCATCTTGACCTGATGCAATTGCCAACCATGATGCAGCAGCCTCCTGAGACGGTGTCTTTGTTGCCGTCGGCACATGAGCTCCCTGACAATCAACAGAGAGAGAAAGAGAGAGAGAGGGCAGTCACTTCGACTCTGGAACCAGCCTGGGAAGCAGCGATCTCATCGATTTGCTCAAGCGTCTTCTGCGCCTGGAAGGTGCGGTCATCTCAAGTCATGTGGCCGTCCGACATGCACGCACGCAGCTGGCCCAGACCAAGATTGCAAATCCAGGTCAAGCGCCTTTGGGCGCGGCCCCATCTAGAAATTGCGCGCATTTCAAGTTTCCATAAACCAGACACCTTGTCCACCCCCTCCATGTCGTTGATGCTGCTGAAAAGCTCGGAAGCTTCCTGGACGTGCGGTTGCTTGATTTCTGGCAGTGAGATCTTTGGGGGTGTAAACTTGCCGAAGCCCGGTTCTTTGCTGAAACCGCGATACATGGTCTTACAATGTATACAACATCTCGAAACTTGCCAGATGGTGGTCCTCATGCGGATTGATCCTACAAGTAACAGGCTCAAGAAACTACGCATGAAGGAAAATCTTTGAACAACAGAAAGCTTGTCCGAAGGAGTGCTTCAGGGCTCTGCAACCTGTATCTTTTATACCAGAAGTGCCTTCGTGTACTCGCGGCCCCTGTCGATGTTGCCATCCAGGACAGAGCTCTCGCCAAGCATCAAGATAGACATGGCCTCGCCCTGCCTTCCACGAGAATGGACTATCCGCTGGACTTGATCTGAACTGGATTTGGGTTGAGTCGGTGTGGACAACGCCCTCACAGAACTCGAAACATGCGGACTGAGCGCTTGCAAATGTTCCCTCAACAGTCACAGCTGCAAACACCCAAATTTCCTGCTTGGTTAGCGCTGGCAGCAACTGCTGCAACTGCAACAAACCCAGATCCTTGCTGGCCCTCAAACGATAATTACTCTGACTTCTGCAGTCCACACAACCGCGCCAACCTGTCCCAAGTCGTGGCAAAAAGGTTTCGGGCTTCCGTGGCTGCCTGGCAAAAGCTGGGAAAGAGCAGTTGACCGCTGAGAAGACCTTTGGGACATTCGCATATCTTGAAAGCATTCGCTTGGTCGCAGTGGAAGATCACCAGGCTCAGGAGTCTCGGGCTCGCAGCTTTGATTTTCCGTCGGTCATTGAGAGCCCTTTTATATAAACTGGGCAGGGAGGTCCAAGTGCATCACCGAAATACATCAAAATACCCCCAGCCTGCACTGCGGCACTGGTTCGCCCCGCCACAGCGTGACATTGCGCCACAGAATACCTTCCAGCGTTTGAGAGCACAGGCTGGCGCGAGACGCGCAATCGCTCACGCCATTGATTGCTGACATCACTTTGACTAATGGTAAGAGGGCTGAGACAGTAGAGATGATGTCAGCAGAAATCCTGAAGGTGCCAGACTTGCGCCAAATTTAGATGCCGCCGGGCAGCGTGGCTATTCCAGTCATCCTTGGGATGGAGCCAGCAGTGGCAAGTGCACAACTGCAATTAAGGTATTATGAAGCTACGAGTAGATGATCTACGCCGTCATCCTACGCTTAATCTTGCAAGCGGCTGCTTGTCGCCCATCTTCCGCGCAAGTGCCGCAGCTTCCCGCGCAGGGCGGACAGCAGAGGCCTCAGGGGCGCGGGGAAGAGGGAAAGCGCAGCTCAGCAAGAAGAGGATTCCGAGCCAATTCTTAGATCCCAAACCGCCCAAACCTCAACCACGCACAACACCTACAGAGACATGCGAATCTACACAGGCGTGGCCTCCCTCTGCATGATGTGCAGGATTGCCTCCTCATCTGGCATCTCCTGGAGTTCTGACAGTGCCAGGATTCATGGCAGTCAGAAAGCTTCGAACAGCAGAGGTCTGAAACTCACTGCAGCTTCCATGTTTTCAAGAGCTGGTGCGCTTCTGGGCCAGGCCTGGCTTCGCTTGATGATGCTGTTCAGCGTGGCTTGAGCCACCAGGTTCAGCATCTCCACCTTCCCAAGCGTGAGGGATCGGAGCCCAGAAGTTGATCACATCTCTGCATCCCCTGTGCCCAATTTGTGAAGGGCTGCATCCCGAAAACCACCGAGCAGTCTGAGCGCCTCAGCTTTCGCATCTCCCGAAGCTCGCGCAAGGGTCAATGCCTGGGCACTCGTCTTTTCAAGATGGCTTCAGCAGGAAAGGTGCGCGATAGCAGCTTTAGTACTGTCTCAAGTCACTTGCCACATCGCCGCACAAAAAAAAAAGGCATTAGGCTAGCAATAACATATGATTATGTACCAACAATCGCTCTCAACTCCGAGAGCAGTGCTTCGTTAGCGGAGCGAACTGCCTGGCGTTAGCGCTCCCACAGCGCGTGAAGGACACAAAATGTGCTATCTTCAGCTGTGAAAGTCGCGTCGGATCGCTGACATTCGAAGATAGGGTGTAGATGCCCGTCAACCGAAGAACACACACTTGAAGTCTGACAGTGTCATTCTCTTTCAAGGAGGTCGGATGAGCCTCATCATCGCAGCTTTGCGCTACAAACAGCGTGGTGCTGCTCCTGAAGGCTGCGGAGCTTCTTTTGCTGCCAGCATTAGCATGAGGCTGTTCAGGGAGACCCTTGGTTCACAGCCTGGGGTGCCGTCCCTACTCCTGGAGTCATGCCTGCAACCTGGCTTAATGTGCATGGTTTTGATGCCTGACACCACCCTCGCCCAGTTTGTGAGATTGGGCGTCCCTATATGCTGAGGCCCGGACTTCATGGCGTAAGCCTGTCATCACTGGGTACGTTTCATGAATTACGGCTCTGGAACGAAACCTTAACAAGCTGTGGCCTTGCCTGCGACCGCTTGTCGCCCACTTGCTGGTAAAGAGTCTGGGTTGTTCGGCACGCTTTCAGAGCATCTGCCTTGCCAGCAAATCAACATCACAGCAGTCCAAGATGTTGCGAGGCCTTGTTGCAAGGGTACTTCTGCGGCTGAATCTGCTCATCATTCAGTTCCCAGATATTATCAAATTGTGGAGAATGATGCAGTTGACCCACCTGACCCCAGCCAGGTCTTAACTGACCTGACGCCTTTTGTCGGCTGGCTTGACACTGGATATTGGAGTTGTTTGCAAGACTTCCGGCAACATGCCGTTGATTGCTGCAACTAGTGGCGGAGGTTGTGACCGAAGCTGATGGAAGCCTGGGAATTGCAAAACCTTGTGACGTAATTTCTCGAGGTCAACTATGGTCGAAAACAGCCTTGTCGCCCATGTTCTTCTGGACTTCCGAGACAACGCTCCAGCTCAGGCCCTGTCAGATCTGGCTCAGAAGTGCTGGGAATGTCTGGGAGGGAAGTTCTTGAGTTCCATGCAATGAAGCACACAACAGCACCGGCTGACAAACTTCTACTTCTTTTAAGTCTCTTGCCCACCGAACGTGAGCATTCAGGTGTGGATGCAACCGTTGGCCCTGCTCGGCCTCACCCTTCTTGTCCCCGGTCTGTTGAAAAATCACCTGCAACCAGTGGCAAAGCTCAAGAAGCGGCCACCCTCCTGTCGCGCATACACAACAGCTCAGCATTTGGTTTGCTCATGCAAAAGTTGCTGGCGATGCCGCCTTTTCCCGTGCCCCCCTCCTGCACCCATCTGCCTGGGCTTCTTGTGCCAAGTTGAGAGCTGTGTCGAACTGCCCTGCATCACTGGAGCTTGGGGCTCTTGGTGGCCAGGACTCTCCACATGCACAACGCATTCAACCGCAACAGTGTGGCACCTTCCACAAGATGCTCGAGGCTGACTGCAAGATCCCTGAACTTGGACCTCTTGCCACAAATCCTGCCTAAGGTGGCATGGATCTGCGATTCCATCAGCATAGCATTTGCCTGCTGAGGCAGCGGGAAGAAGGGTTGCATTAAAATAGCGAGCCTTATGGCCTCACAGTGTACAGCACAGCGATCAAGACTGAGAACAAAATCTCGCCAACCCCACCCAATGCCCTCAAGGAGCCTCCCTGGAGCGCTTACCGATCTCCTTGGTGGTCCGCCGAACCTCCTGGGCCACCTGCCACGCACGGCGTGTAGATGTGTGTAACACAAATCCACATCGGATCGATGTTGAGATAAAGAAGCAGTGCCATTTGCACCATGACCTCAGCAAGATCATTAGGGACGCTTACAGCTTACAAACCGGGCATGATCCCTCCTCCAGGGCAGCGCGGCAATCGCCCTGGCATAAAGGGCTTGGAAAGAATAACACGCTTGCAACCAAGTCATCCAGCCTTGGCCATTAGGATCTCCAAAGCCGTCCTCAGAAGCTCATCCAAGGCATAAGTCAGTCTGCAACGCAGTGGCAGAGAAAAGCCAAACCCCAGCTCACCCAAGAAACAAGGATCAGCATCAATCACAAGGAATATACTCAAAGCCCAGCCACAAGTCATGGAGCTGGCAAAGTGTCAAACTCACTGTCCGTACCCAGAAACTGCCTACGAGCCAAGATTCTGAAGGACCGTAGCCCTTTCAGCATGCTCGCCCATGTCATCCAGTATGGTTGAGCTCTCCGTCACTTTGGTCAGTGCCTCCTCGTGTAGTCGGAGCCTTGCAACTCTTCTCTCAGAGAAGGTACATTTGCTGCGCTTTCTGGAAACTGGACATTACACATCCATTCCTGGCTTCTCGTATCATCCATGCACCAAACTTGAAACAGTCTGATGCCATCGCTTGCAGCTGGCCTCAAGCATGCCTGAGCCGCATTGTGCAACATGCTAGCCTCCCATCTTTTCTCCTTTGGCAACGAAAGCTCCACAATCACCAGCCAGGGCTTCAGGAGAAAACACAGGCTTCCAAGCATGGCAGTCATCTGCTGACATGACATGCACCGCGTCCTCGAGTTTCTTGCTGAGCTCATATGCTCGCATACTGAGGTCACGCGCCTGCACAGAAAAATTGGAAACCCTGGCAACGCCCCCTGGCACTTAGCTGCTTCATCTCATGCGCTGCAGCTCTTGCCCCTATACCTGCCCATGTCGGAAATCCATCAGCTTTAGCAAAGAAGCAAAGTGTTCATAGGGTCTTCTAGCACAGGGCACTTGTGATTGTGATATGTCTCCAGTTGCCCAAAGGTCTAAGGCAGGCAACTCATGCAGCTGCCGAGCGGAGATCACTTTGGGGCTCTTATGGGTTCTCTGCAGAACTTGAACGCTGACGTCGCCCGACCCACACCTACAAGGGCATGTCTTTGACATGTCTCTGATGTGACTGTTGAAGCCAGAGCTCCGTGTAGGGAGCCCTCTTAGGCATGGAGCAGTCCGCGAGCCTGTTGCAAATCACCACTTTCGTAAAAGGAGTCTGCTTCAAGGTGCACGGCAACCTCAGCACTTTGCACAGCCAGATTAAAGGTAGTCAAACGGTTCAAAAGGTTCAAAAGCTTTATCATCCACAGAAAATCGCCAACTCTTTGCCAGGCAGCCAAGGTTTCCAGAGCAAGGACCTGCACGTTAAATGGCAAACGCTACCAACACGAGCCAACAAAAGCCCGATGCACTCACTGCTCCTCAATGCTGACTTGCAGTCTCTGCCGGGCCCTCTGGAAACTTCTCAACCCCTCCTCACGTGCCTCGCAGCGGCTGTCACCCCTTTTTTCCGCTTCCTCGACGGCTTCCTGCATTCCGTTATGAAGCGGCAGGTGGGCAGCTTTCCGGTGCTACAGGCTAACGCATCAAAACGCTCGCGGTCCCTTGCGATGCGCATCGCACCTTTCACATCTGCCGCCCCAACCTTGGTTCAGGATCTCTCACAGCCTGGTTGCGCGAGCCTACCAGCAACATAGATATCATCATTGCTTGGCTTCGATTTCTTTCTGGAAGATTCGCGCTAAATTCTCATGTGATCTACCAAGCAGAGGGGCTTGCACATGATCCATCCCAAGTGGCCAAGGATTTGCAGAGTGTCATCTGGAACTCATGCAACGCCCCGTTGTCCTTCCGAAGCCTCAGGAATGCTCTCTAGCGACATCAACAGCTGTCACGATACGTCACCCTTGCAGCTCCTGCTTCCGCGACTTGTGTAGCTGCTGCCACTACGCATTTGATGGCGGAATCCGCCGTACAAACGATCTACTATCTCCTGAAAACCAGCAGATGTCATCCTGTAATGAGCCAGTGTCATGAACACCGCGAGTAAATGCTGACTGCAGCCAATACAGATGTCCATATCGTGACAAGTAGCTAGTCATTCAGATCTTGGCTCTAGTTTGCCACAAGTGCCCATGCTTTCTGAACCGCTTCCACAACTAGATAAATTTGGAAGAATGGGTCTTTGATAAGACCAAGCAGCTCTTGGAAGATGCGGACACTTTCCTGTCAGAGACCACAGACGGGAGCGCATCAAGTTGGAGTTGGAAAGGTACAACATGGTACAACAGCGCCAGGCTGCCACAGCCCTGAACGGTAATGGCAAAGTGAACAGCAACTAGACAGGCAAACTTGAACGCGGCTGCGCAAACCTGACTGCCCCTGCGAAGGCTCTTCTGCACCTTGGCATGGGTCAGTGCATCCCGCGGCCGCTCGACCATGAGATACCACTTGGCCACGTAGTGGCCTTGGTGGCAGAAGAAGCGAAAGAGAAGCAGAAGTTGGAAGCTGGCCCAAACCCAAACCGCAGCAAAGCGCAGCAAAGCGCAGCAAAGCGCAGCAAAGCGCAGCAAAGCGCAGCAAAGCGAGGCCGAGGGCCCCGGCACTGCCAGGCCAGCGGGCCAGGCGTGCCCAGCTTTCTCTGGATGCTCAAGGCGTCCCTCGGCCCAAAGAGTGTTTGGAAGAGCTGAGCCCCCTCAGGTCTGCACTAAGGGAAGGCGCCGGGTGAATCTTACTCGTAACGAGATCCCTTATGGTACCAGTCACGAAATGACAGTGCAAGACGTCAGAATTTCAAAGCACCTCGATGGGTAGCAACTGTCACGCTGGATCAGGGAACAAACTATGGCAGGATAGCGAGACATGATTCAGTGACATGGGTCCGCTTGCTACTGCGTTGCAAAATTTCTTGGTTGGCTGCACATCCTGATGAGGACAGTAGAAATAAGACGTGGGTGTGCCTGACCCCCGTCATGCGATGCTTTGGAGGATTCGCCTTGTCGCAGGACTGATAGTTCGTAAGGCCTGGTAGCATATGGACTACTTTGGCTCCCGAGCTGAGCAGGCTTGTTTAGTTTTTGCACGTCTGCAATCTGACTGCAGTGGAACTTCATAGACAAGAGTCTGCTCGTACCGCATACCCTTTTCCATCGCGTCCTTGACCGTCGGTCCGTTGCTGATGGCAACAGCACCTCGGATTATTCGGCCAAATCAGCCGCAGGGAAGAGCTTGAACACTTCTGGACTTTGTGCAGGCTACAGCTCTCTGCGTGAATTTGCTGCCATGGCACAGACATGCAGAGCCCGCGCTTCCTGCAAGAAAGGTAATCGTTGAAAGTGCAAGGAGCTGGAGGCTCCCACGTCACATAGAACCCAGCAGAATGAGTCAAGGACCAGGATAAGAAAACATCCCGCTTGCTGGGCTTGAGCTTTTGAAATTGAAAATTCTGTTCTCCATCCCGAGGATTACCATTGTGGCTACCTCACCTGAGTCCGAAGATCAGAGTTTCAGGCCGAAGCAGCAGATGTAGATCCCAGGCCAAAGAACGCCTTCTACTGGGCGCCAAGCCCTTGTCCCATTGATTCCTTGAAATAAGATTGAACCCCTGGCTTAAGACTCCAGGTGCCTGCCGACGGTTTGACCCTTTCTGAGCCAACGCTAATCCGCCCTCGGCAAAGGCCAGCGCCTGCCAAGCACTACCCACCATTCAAGGTCACACTCTGCGGGACCTTTGCTTGCACATCTGGCTACTCTTCGTGCAAATCGCTACCCCCCAATCACTGGGATTGAAGGGAAAAGAAAATGCCAGAGTCGGTTCTTCTGTGTGCCAAATTTAAAGAAACTAGATCAAGCCAGCATTACAAAGAGCATCGAAGAGCACTCACGCTGCACACCCACAAACACCATTGGACCGCAGCCCCCAGGAACCTCAGCTGGGTCATTCAAGGCCAGCGACGCAGAGGCGAGTGCAAGGTGAGCGTTCACCTGGCTAGGATGGGTTGATGCTCCTCACTGCCTCACAGAGCTGCAAACCAGATCGCCTCACTCTGAGCATCGCCAAGCTCCGCGAAGGTGTCCAGTGCCCGCTTTGCGGCTGCCCGGGCCTTTGGGTGGCTAAGTAAGTACACGGTAACTTTCAGGCATGCGAAGGTGACATTGGAGGGCAACCCTGGAATGGAAGAGGCGCTCCCGAATCCCAAACTTCACTCTCCTCTCGCCTCCTGTCGCTTTTTGTTGCCTCGCCGGCTTTCAGGTAGCCTGAAGAATCAGCACGAGCTTCAAGCATCCAACAAAGCTCTCAGCAGTGCTTGCAGCAGCTACCGAACCAAACGAATAAGTTGCACCTAAGCTCTACAAGTCTAGGACTCTGCCCTCGAAGACATACTTGATTCAAGACCTCACATTCAGAAGCTTTGTATGAGGGCCCCACCTGCGGCTCTCCAGCAGCGCCTGGACTTTGCAGCGAAGTCGGGTTTAGTGATAGTGGAAACTCATGGTTCTGAAACGACTTGAAGCTGACGGTCAACCTGATGATGAGCCAGTCAACAGACACTAGCTGCAAGAGCGCCTCAGCACCGCAAAGGAGCATCATGGCCTGGACCAGAAACCGGAGCTGCAAGCTCAGAGGTTCTTGAGAAGCGCCCAGTTCTTATGAGCTGGTCATGGCCTGGGCATTATCACTTCCTAGCATTGGCCGCCCATGGTGTTCGCATCTACTTTCCGATGTTCCTCATGTTCTGGCTGTTGCTACAGCTGCACTTCTTGTGCCGGTTGACCAATCGGGTGGTGAACTTTGTAAGCCCCAGGCCAAGCTTTGGCCTACACGCCCTCAAGATTCAAACTCCTGTGCTGTATCACACCTCATACTACCTCCAAAGCATCCTGCCACAGAACCCGGGCCACCTTCTCCTTCAGAAGGAA
This sequence comes from Symbiodinium pilosum, assembly GCA_905231905.1. NCBI lineage: Eukaryota > Dinophyceae > Suessiales > Symbiodiniaceae > Symbiodinium > Symbiodinium pilosum. The sequence continues at coordinate 37,985 of CAJNIZ010044634.1, read as the reverse complement.
TATCTGATAGTAGAATCCCGTGCCACTGGAACCCAGTTCGGGTGTTCCTCTCCGCGTCGGTCGCCCTTGTCGCGGAAGAAGGCCAGCTCCTCGTTCGCGCGCTTCTCGGCCTACGAGGTCAACCCTTGCAAATGAAGCAACAACTCTGAGGCGAGGCTTCAATGAGAATACAAGCATATTGACAATCTAGTGTGCGCCTTACCAAACGGAAAAAGAGGCCCCTCAAGCTGGTCCAAACTCCAGTCCCCCGCAACAAATGCCTAGGTTCCTAGAACTTAGGAGCCTCGAGGAGGATGGCCTTGCGCTCTGCTCCATCCTCGCAAGCTGATGCTAGAGATGCTGTGAGTCAATGCACAATCTTCTCCAAGATACGCTCCACATCATTCCACATCCCTCCAGAGGTTGCAGGATGGAGGCAATACTTGAAGTCTGAGAGTGATCGGAGGTTCAAGGGTGAATTGCTCAGGCTTCTACTACCGAGCCGAGCATGCTTACAGCCTTCCTTCGTAGAAATCCATGACACGCAATCTACACTCTGGGTCGTTCCGAATTGGTCCTTGAAGCGCGGCTGCTGCGCCTTCACGCGGCAGCAGTTGGCTATGATCCGTAGCCTGGCGGTGGACGGCAAGGGTGTAGTGCAGGAGTCGGGATTGGGGATCAACGGCGTGACTGCTGGGTTTGGGTATTTGCTGCGTTCATGCAGATCTGAATCTGGTCTCTGCGATCATGCCCGCAGCAATATCTGCCGTCCTTCCCGGTATTGACAAGCCCGCGTCACAGAAGCAATCTAAGGCCCGAACGCATCAGCTGAAACCTGCCAGAGCTGAGAGCTGTTGAAGTTCGCTCAGCGTGGGCAAACTTCAATTCCGGTCTCCAGAGCCCGGCCTTGAGATCCCCCTGCGCCTTGGCAGTAGCCAGTACCTCCTCTGCGAGGCGTCGGGCCTGGGACGAAGCTGCATATCAACAGGCTGAGAAAATGTCTCTTACTTTCAGCGTGGCTTTGAAACGTGTTTGATACCCCTCGGCCAACAACCTTGAGTGTACAGGTTCCAGCACTGCGTTGCCATGCAGACATGTTGCATGCTGGCCTCTGCAGGTAAGGGGCTCCCAACAAGAAGCCCTCAAGACCGCCCCACACCGTTGTTGCGGGGTTGACGGGACTAGCAATGAGGGCCTCTGAGCCAATCATCATCCAAAACAGCCGTTCTTTTACTCGCTACAGAAAGCTGCAATCTGTGCCTGTGGCCTTTTCAGGTTCCTCAGAGATGAGGAGGTCCTCTGCCTGGAAAGACATCAAAAGTGATCCGCAAACCGCTATGTGAGGGCTTTGCCACTTTGCTCTGCAGGCCTCGGCCAGAGGATCCTCGGCTGCCCCCATGGCTTTTCAAGTCACCTGAAAGCTCAGACTCCAATCAAAGGGAAGCACAAGGGCTTATCCGCGCCTTCTAAGAAACCGCGCCATCTACGGGTCGCGAGAAGCATGGAGCCAAAATGCAGCGTGCACCGCACTTCAAGGGTTCTCCTAGCTCTCCCCATTCTCAGAAACACCTGCAAGGCCCTGCACAGGTGTCAATACAAGTTGCAGTCAACGGCCCACATGGCTGTAAAGGAAACCTAGCAATCTGGTCCCGCGGACCTGCCAAGGCCTCCGTGGCATTCCTTGGCGTCCAACCATGTGCGTCGAACGGTCAGACTCACTTCAGATGCGCGTTGCAACGCAAGGCATCTGTGGAGTCTAGACTTTTCAGGTTTCGCCAATCACGCCTGTGGATGAGCAGCCAGGTGCGAATCCCAACAGTAATGTAGATTCCAATGTAGGTGTTGCCAGGCAGCTCCATGGTCGCCGCAGACTCGCGCGAGGCACGCAGGTCGCGCACGACGCCGTGCCTCAAGGGCGGCTTTCTGAGCCGTGACTGCTGCTTTTCGATGCCCGACGCCGCTGCCCTACTCACTGATATGATGACGGACGTTGATTTCTCCCCTTCCCAGGGTCAGCGAACAGGTCTGAATAACGCGAGGCCCCGGCTGGCTACTGCTGCTACGCACGGTCTGCGCAGACCATGGCCTCGCCAAGCGCGTCTCCTGGGGCAGGAAGGACGGGCTTCCTCGTGATAAAGATACAACTCTGAACATACTGCACGCGCAGGCTACACAGTGCCTGGGCCGGGCGCGCGCCGGCACTCGCCTGAGTCTGCAAAGGTTAATCTCTTCCCAGCCTGCTCTGGCTTGGCTCACGGCAGGGCGTATTCGCGGAGCATCTGGCGGCCGTGGGATGAGCCTCACTCCGGTTCAAATATGGCCGGACAGCAGCTACCATGACAATGTCCAACTTCCGATTTACAGAATATATGTTGCTCGGTTCTCTGGCCTCGAGCCATTTCACCACTTGCCAGAACATGCAAGGAGAGGGCGCCCTATTCCTCTACCAAAAACAACCTGCCACAAATGGCGCTTGGGCAATAGTGCGAGCTCTCTGGGGGCCTTGCTTGCCATTGGCCAGGCTACTGTGATATTGCGCTGCTGCCAAGTGCACACGGGCCTGACAGACACACCATCCTCGTTGCTTGACAAGGCTTGAGCGTGCCCTTTTCCTGCACACCATATCCGACACGGCATTCCATGCTGCCGCCGAATTCCATCATGATGCTGGAACAGGTTGTGGCTACCTATGGATCATGCGCCTCAACCAGGTCAAGGTCTCCCACGGAAGGTCCTGCTTGCACCTCCACCTGCAAGGAACGTACCAAGAGACTTCCCTGCTGCCTCCCTGATGCAGGCCTCGCAGGCCTGCATGTCGTCCATCCTCCGAGGCTCGCAGCGGAGCGCCGAAGCATATGCAGCAGATGCCAAATGACTATGCTTAGGACTAGTGACTAGAAGATTGGAGTACAGTGACAGTGCGCAACGTTTCGCAGAAAACTCCCTCTCTCCAGTCCTGCCATCATCGTCACGTGACATCGCTCATGCGGAGCACACTAGCCACATCAACGAGAATGCCACTTTAAATCTTTCCAATTTTTCTCAAGACAGATCGCCGTACCAGTGATATCAGCTTGGAATCTCAGTTGAAAACCCGCACTGGCTTATCTCAGAACCATAAGCCCATTGAACTCTCGTTCCATGAAGATAACATGTTTGGATACATGCTCCCATCCTTCTACTTGCGATGAGCGGGCGCGGCGAGTGGGCAGCTGTTAACAGCAACGCTTGCAACAAAGGGTTGGAATCATTTAGCGATTCCCAACCATCTCCTAGAACCTTGGCGCTACCAAATGAAGCTCTCTGGCATGAAGACGCTCCTGCAGAAAAGCTGCCTCAAGCAAAATCTGAGCAACACATCCCGCATTTAGAAACCTGCAACGAACAACGAATCTTAGACAGAGTCCGTGCACCTGCCCGAACTAAAGTTTAAGTGGCTTCGTGATTAGCGCGCACGGACACACAGGCACACACTGTCCCGAACCTGGTTTACTCTGGACAGAGTCCTCACTGCGCTGCGCGCCGAAGGAGATAGTCGGCCGCACGTGCGGCGGAGGGATGGCCAAGTGAGTCTGCACACAGTTTCCCAGGCTGCAAACTACATACCTTACACCCCTCATCACTGCAGACACACAGCTCTAATGCCAGCCAAGGGGCCAGGATCAGGCTTTTTGGATGATGGTTTGAAGCCGGGTCGAAGCCCATTCGCTTCACATCCCTGACAGCATTGAATAAAACTACAGCAATGGATGCATTAGCCTTCTTTGGCTGGCAGTCATGTCTGATGAGCTTTCCAGCATGTTCCAAAGGACAGCTGAGAGCCCTTGCAGGAATCAGAGACCTTGAGGGTTGCAGCGCATCAAAATGCTGAGGATCCTGCGCATCGCTGATTCTTTTGAAGATTGTCAGCGCCTCCAAAATTCCCAAGCTGAGCAGGGTGCTCAGCAGGTGCTTGCAGCTCCGAGCATCGTGCTTCAAGCTGCGAGATCCAAATCAAATTCAGAATTCAGGTGTGATACCCGGAAAGTGCCTCGTCTGCAGACATCATGCGCTTTCGATCTTGACCCGTTGCCTGAGAAAAGCGGACATCGAAGGGATCGCGAAAGGGGAGGAGCTCTTTGAGGGCCAGGCCTCCTGGCCCTCGATCTCTGGGAAGGACACGTACAAGACCTCCATAGGAAAGGCTGTGGGAAAGTCAAGTCAAAGCAATCTTGCCTGAAACTGTATTTGACATCTCCCGGGCTCTTCGAAGGGCACTTGAGTTGCGCAGAAGCCGCGTCAGGATCGTCACGCCACGGCGAAGGGTGTCTCTTCTCTGAGAAGGCAGCCGTCGCATCTATGAAGTACCGAGGTTGCAGATACCTCACAAGCGGACACACTGGAAATGAATATCAATTTCACGAGCATAACTCACACAAACTCTCCATGGCCCCCGTGGCTGGCTTTGGAAGAAGCACACAGAAGCTAAGGGGCGAGACGAAAAGACACGTCAGGGAAGGTACATGTTGCACGACATTGCAAGCCAACAAAATCCAGCAAGCTGCGCATTCTTGCCGCAGGCGACTGCAGGCTCCTTTCTGGGGCCTGGACCCGCAGCCTCCTCTGAACTTGTTGACGTCAGCGTCTGCATATGTTTGAGCAGTTTGCAGGTATGGAGTAGGCGGAGGCGGAAGCTTGCTGGAGCTAAGCTATCGGACGGCGACAGCATCCGACAATTGCTGTTCCAGACATATTGAGCACAGAAAGGATTTTTAAAACGATGACAAACACGATCTCAAGTCCACCGATCCACGCTAGATCCATCTCTGCAGGACACAGAACCATGCTCTCAACAGTTCACCAGCACGGCTATAGCCCGCGGTCCGCCTGAGACGCCGTCAGGGGGTTGTGCCTGCACGGTGCACCAGCCAGGCAATTACTGCTAAGGCAGCAAGCCTGCTGGTATTTTTGCGCACATTTTTGTGTGCTATACTTCTGGGCAAGGTTGCAGAATAGCTATCTAGAATCCATTGCAAGCATTCAGCATTCGGGGGATCCCTTCTTTGGATCTTGCGGAATGGAATGAGTCGGCCTCGAGCAACCTAGCTTCCAAGGCAGCAACACCTTTGCAAATTGCTCGGCATAAGCTCTAGAGCCTGCTCCAGTACAATCAAAGATTTATTGTACAATGTTGGGACCGTCAGGAACTTGCAGAGTGTAGCAAGGACTTCATGCTAGGAACCGCAAACTGCGAAATAGCAGAAACAACAGTCGTACCCTTGTGACTAGAGTTGCCAAGAGCAGCCTCCTCGTCCTCCTGCTTCACGCTGCACGTCCTCCTGGCCCGGCAGCAGAGCATGACGGCCTGCAGTCAAAAGCCAACGTGTATGGCGCCGTTCTTGAGCAGGTTCTGCAAGCGTAGAGATCAGGAATTGGGATGTCAACAGGTCCAGGCCTGGAGCCGCTTCTTCCTGTTGATCTGCTTCATGGCATTCTGCATCTTGAGATCCTTTCAATTTGAGTGCTTGGGGCTGCTCAAGAAGGTAGATTTTCTGTAGAGGAGCATGCGTGGTACCGAGTGTTATGCGTTCTTCTGCAAATGCCTTGGGATCCGCGAGCAGCTTGGAGCAGTAGAAGCAGACGCCTTAGAACATCCTGACGTCTCTTGAGGCTACTTGACTGGCCAAGGAATCAAGACAAAAAATGCGCCGAGCCGCAGCGCAGCACGTGGTGCGTGGCCTTCATGAAGCCCCAGTGAAACCTAGGCCAAGATTGAACCAAAATACAGCACACTCACCTCAGTATCTATCTTCGTGCAACCGCACCCAACCAGCACTCAACATTCTTGGACATGAATTGCTCGTATCTAAGTCAACGGACTTGACACGAGAGTTTCCTACTCGACAATCCTGCTGGCAGCGTGCTCTTTTTACTGGCGCACATAACAGCCTCCCCCACGCGCGTCGCGCCAGCGCTTCATGACGCTGCGCTTTGCTGCGCGAGTTACCAGCACCTCAAAATCCAAAAAATGCAGTGTCAAGGGCTGAAGTGCTGATGGCCAACTTTAGACATGATTGCCCATCTTCCAGTTCCTCTACCAGCAAATCCGAATAGTTCAGGACAAGCATAGTCTAGCCAATAGTAGTTTACTGCTACGGCTGAACAGAACCAATTTGGAGCAAAGTGCTTGCCGGAATGGCAGTGCACAGGGGTCGACATCCATCTTCTCAGCCACCTGTCCCCGCCAGGCAAGTCTGAGAATGTAATCCCCTGCAACGAAGGCAGTCGTGGAAAATTTGTTCATGCCAAACGCATAGCCTGAAGGCGTCAGACTAGGGTTTATACCATCAAGAGCTTCATTTCAGGTCGGTCGCGATCTGCAGCAAGGGGCAGCATCGGTTGGCCCTGCGGTGCCTGCTTCAACTTTGTCAGCTCAATGGCCAGTTTTTGACCTCTGGCAGCCAGGCCTCCAAGGGAGCAATAAGTAGTAACAGCTCTGGCTAAGCTGGAGGAGCGTGAATCCCGCTTTGCCCGGTCAAGGCCTTCCGTAAGCTCAAGCGCTTCCTGGAGCGAGCAGCCGGGTCCCATGCTGTTGAGCTGATATTTTTCGACACATTCAGGCTTGAAAGAAGCAACTCTTGGGGAATTGGAAGAGCTTTACACCTCATCCGCATGGCCGCAGCACAACAGCAAGCCTTCCGTTTCCCCTGGATCATGATACCCGAAGCATATTGAAATCCACCAACCTTTACAAAACTGGTTTGCTGAAGCAGCATCTTTCAAACGCGCCATGTTGGAAGGTGTTGGGTCGGAGTGGCAGATCACGAGCAGTGTCTGCAAATAGCCAGCCTTGGTTATCAGCCGTGAGGCATCCGATGTGAGAAGAGATCAGTTCAAATCACGCGGAGATCAATGTTTGCGAGTAGCATGCAGGATGCTCACACTTCAATTCCAATCCCGGCTATGCTGAAGTTCCTCACGGTGAAAACATGCAATCTTCAAGAGACGGCAATGCTTGGAGTCATCGGGCCCACGTCCGCATCAAGCATGGCCTCGCATTGGGCTGTTGCTACTATGCAGAGCCTGGCCAGAAGTACCCAGAACACCCTCTCATGTCTCTCCCGGTAGAATTTTGTGCCGAAAAGGGGCTCCAACCTATGAGACTGAATCCCCTGAGTCAAATATGTAAATACCTCACCTTCCAAAGTAGCTTACTATGTTCGGCGTCAAGCAGGGCTGTGGGCCCACCACTCCTGAAGAATCGTGGCAGCGTTCAAGGGGCGGCCGCCAAGCAAGTGTGCTTCCGCGTGCGCAGCATAGCTGGTCCTTGCCGTGGGCTTCAACGTTGTCAAGTGAACTCTGGGTACAAACTCGTATGCTCTGGAAGTTCACGTCTCCGGCGTAAACCTTTCGTTTGAGATTCTAGAAGGGATCCAGCACGTCTCACTGCAACTTGACTCGATTTTTGGCAAGCCTCCTTTTCATAGCAATGGCAGAAGTTGAGAGCATTTAGATTCGACAAGTGAATCTACAGCAACATTGAATATGGTCAAGTGCTTGATGAGGCTTTTTCTTGGGGGGGCACTCCTTCCAAAAGCACACAGACTTCCAACAGGAACTGAAGTCGAGTCCAGGCCACACAGTTGGCTTGACATGGTGGCTGCAGACCAGGAAGTTCCACAGAAGATCGCAACGTTGCCAAGCCTTCTCCAAGAAAAAAAATTGGGCTACAGTAGCTGTTGCCCCCACTAAAACCTAACCCAAGAAATGCGATTCGATAAAACCTGCAAGCCAGAAATCAAAACAAAACTCTTCGCACGTCTGCGCTCCCGCTTAGCCATGGAGTCCAAAGCTTGCAAGCCGCTTATGTAAGGCCAGTTCTCGTCATACTGTAACGACGTATCTCTTCGCAATAACGCGCCTTGATGGCCCGCGCTAGAAGGCTTTCCAGAACCTTGGCTCCGGCGCATCTCTGCAGTCTGGCCTTTTGGGGAGGACACGTCAACAAGGCAACATGCCAGCTCTTCAAGTTGAATCACAGGGGCTTGGCCCTTAACCTGGCTCTTAACCAAAGCTCTGTTCGTGGACCTGCAACATGTGAAATTTGGACTTGCTTCCACAGCAACCTCAGCATTGGGCGACAGGCTGTCTTCGATCATATCCTGACGTCAACAACTGCTTTTGGGCACCACCAGGCTCGATGGGCATCCTCAAACTGATTTTGGCATAGAGCAGTCCTGAAATCAAGAAGAGAACAAGAACACGCTGGCATGTGTGAGCCAGGCCTGCATGAGCATGTGGTCCACAGCATCCCATCTGCCGTGCCCCTCAGGGATGCATCATGTGTTCATTTCCTACGGCGTAGTTCTGCGATGGCACTGGATCGCCTTGTTTTTTCTTCCATGCCCATTGCGTGATCAGGCTGTGTCTCAAGTAGCATCTGCATGGCAAAGTAAGTAATTAGTAGTTGGATCGAGACATGACAACTACTGTAGAGACTAGAGCATCAAGGTGCCTCAAGGATGCACAGCATTGCGTTGTAGAGGGGCACGGTTCGCGGTACCTGCGGCATAGGTCCATTTGGCAGCTTCTTTGGTGAGTCTTTGCAGCCTTTCAGCCTAAGCCAAATGGAAACAAGTCTATATTTCCAATGTTGCCAATGTATCTTTTAAAAGCAAAAAGCTCCGAGCTGTCAAGCTGTGAAGCTGCAGAGCCCCTCAAGCCGTTTGCGGCCCAAGCACTGCTCGCAGCTTCGCCTCACGCAGGAGAACTGCAGTGAAGCTGCAATTGCAGTCAGGATTCAAGCTGTGTGTGGCCTTTTCCCAGATCTCTTCAGCCCATATCAGCGCGGTTGAACTCCGCACAACATCCTTGAGATGAGCACAGCAAAGCACAGATACGAGGGGAGTAAAGATATGACCGCACACCTGGGGACAAGAGTCAGGAGTTGCTGTAAAGCAGCAGAGAGCAAGAGGCCCGCCGCCAGAGCTTCGTCGAAGCCAGCACACCCTTCGCCTGAACGCTGGGAGAACTTGGGCCATCCAACATGCAAAACCATGCGAACTCACAACCGGCGAAGCAGGCATGGAGAGAGGCCAGACTTCAAACGTCAGGTATGTATCAGCCAGAAACATGTTGGCGCGGTGGCTTCTGCAAGCCCCGAAGTGAAGCTTCCATGCTGATACCAATAAGAATGCATGCAGAAAGTCCAGGCGAAGGCTGAAACAACCCGCAACTTCGGGCCTAGGCATTTGGGGATCCAACAGTCTACCTTGCCCCGAGCATCACCTATCGGGCATAACTTCGCGACAGAGAATCTGCCTTCATCCCAATTCACTGCCCAGGCTTGCCAGAGCCTGCGGGCTCCATCTAGCGCCTCGTGACCAGAATTTGGAAGCAGAGCTCAGGTCAAGAGTTGAGTGTCGAAGTGGGCAATTCTGTTTTACTTTGCGGCGCGGCAAGGTCCACATTTTGACCCCTCCAGCTGAAAGCCAATGCCTGCAAACAACCTGTCACACAGAAGCTCCTCCCCCGCTCACAAGGCACGACGTCTTTTACTGCGGGCAGAGCTGGACAGCAAACTCGAGAACGAGAAAAGAACGGCTATGCAAGCCCTGAGCCAGACTACCTCGCGCCTCGCGTCTGTGTTGTTCTCTAGCAAGCTTTGAAAGAAGGACCCACACGTGGGACTCCTAAAGGATTTGTCACGGGTCCCGCCAGCAGCCTTGGCAGACTTCGCCTTTGGGGCGTTCCGCTGCGAGCCCAGGCACCTGCTTCAGCACTCAGCACTCAGCGCTCACTCCGAAGCAAGCTGATTGGGTGCAAGTTCTTGCTCGTCCCACCTATTTCGCCCCAAGCCAAGCAACTCCTAAAGTGCGCAACAAGAGGTGAGGCATCTCATAGGAGGAAAATGCAAGCGGGATCACTTTCCCTGCCACGCAGCAGCTGCCTTGCAGCCGCTTTGCAAAAGCCACTGAGGACCGCAGCTGAAATCCTCAGGAAGGACCACGGCATGCACCAGGCTGGAAAAAGGGACAGCTTGGCGGTTCGGCCCAGTGGCTCAAGCTCTGAGGACAGTAGGCGCTCGTGGATGGCAACGATTTCATCCTGTGCATGGGCTTGACCCAGTAATACCCGCTGGCCAGGAACAGTGCGTGCTCTACTACCTCTGGTTTATAACTGCGTCAAAACACTTGGTCTGTGGAGACTCATCGAAGCTTGTGAGCAATTGGCCTGGCAATTCAACGAGGTCATTGTCCAGAGCTGGTACAGTGCTAGAGGCAACCCCTACCTTGTAACTTGAATCATCCCGTAGGCTCCAGCATCAAGGTGAAAGCAGCCTGTAACATTAACAGATTCATTCCCGGAAACGAAAATGATTTTACATCGGTCGTTCATTCGCTACCAGGCTGGTCTGTCAAGGCTCCAGCCACTTGCGGCGCCCGCAAGTTGCCAGCAGGCTGATTATCGCTTCATCCGACCTGCAGGTGGCCAGCTCTTCAAGGGTGCGCGGAGCCACTCTCTACAGTGACCCCACCCTCGAACCCCAAATCGCGCCTGGCATGCAGGGCACCATCGAGCTCAAGCAGCACGTCAGCACGGCGCAGGCCGAAGCTTTGCGTCTTAGCGATGGATATCGGATGCAGGAGATCTCAAGGTCTTGGGCTTGCAAGCTCGAATGCATCCACATATTCACTGACTGTTGCGTCCACTTTCGGCCTCAATAGACTTCAAGAGAAAGCCGACAGGGAAGCTTACGTTTAGGAGGCATGCAGGGCGACAGCAGGACGATTAAGCCACAATTCAGTTTGTTCTCAGCAACTCTATAAGACCAACACCAACAATATGACAACTCCAAAAAAGGCGCGTTCAAAAGCCTCCGCACTGTACTGAAAACCATCAGCGGTGGATATACACCAAGCATTGGAGCTCCAAGGCCAGTGCTTTACCCTGGAGCGCCACCACAGTCGTTTCTGTCTGCGCTGCCACTGCAACGCGGTGCTGCTGAAGGGACGCCTGCCCGCATCTCCCATCCGAAGAGCACAAGAATGGATTCGGAAGCCATGTCTACCCCAAATAAGAACTCTGCCCCGCCAGTGCCAAAGCCGCAGGTGCGGCCAGGGCAAGGCGATGTGCTGTGGAGCTCCAGGCCCTGTCAACTTTCTCAAAAAACTTTGGGAAGAGAAAGCACGTGTTAAAGACTGTGGATGGCTGCCTTGGCTGCCTTGGCTCTGGCACCGGCTGGATCGGAGAGCGCAGAAGCTGCACGGCCGGCAAAGTTCGGAAAGAAGGCGCAGGCCACATGGCAACAGCAGCAACAGCTCAAGCAATTCTTCCTGCTCATATTTCTGCGGCTAAACCTGGAGTTGCAGATGGTTGCAGGCTTGCAATGTTGGAGCCGCTAAACATCGTTGAACGCTCGTGGTGGACACATCAAGTTTGCAATCTTGCATGAGCAGCAGAAGCTGCGGCAGCTAAGCGAAAGTTTCCAAGCACTCGCCGTTTGTCCCCTTCTCAGACCCAGGTTCCCCTTCCAGTGTGCCTACAACTGCGGGGTTGAGGACATGCTGAGGTATATTAATGTTCGGGCTGGGGATTCGAACTCCACATCACCAAGTACCAGGGCATTCTGCCACAATGTCTGGCAAATGTCACCGGGTCCTTGGCTTAATGATGCCGATTCTGCTAAATTGCAACAGGAATTCTTGGTCAAAATGTGGAGCCCTGTTTGCGCAGTGCATGCGCCTGTCATGCTAGCAATGCTGGCAGGGTAAGTAATCCGAGGATGGCAAGCAAGACTTCAGACAGATTTGGCCTTTCGTGCCCTTGCAGGCATGAGTTTGGGGTGAGACGCTAATGGCCCGCATCCAGGCACTCGACAGTCGCCACCGCCAACACAATTCAGCAGCAAGATCTCCAACATCACAGGGCCGAGGGCGTCCTGCAGAATTTCCCTGGCCCTGGCTCCAGCATCTGGATGTCTGTACGGCTTGCAGCGAGCTGCTTGATGTCTGCTCCCAATGCCGAGAACCTTCCTTTGGAAGTTCCTCGTACAACTCCGGGACCACTGCGGCGCAGAGCATCGAGATCTTGAACTTCTCCGTTGTCGATTCCAACCCTGCGGATCCTGAAAGATTCAAGGTTCTCTGAATGCATGAAGGAATATCGACAGAAAGCCTGCCTCCCATAAGTCTGGAAGCTTGAAGGTTAAGGCTGCTCTGGGCAGTCCGCCACGAAGTAGGTGCTCATGGCCCTCATGAAGCGCGCGGCATACTCCTGGGGCAGCGGCTCTTCATTGCCTTGCTTGTAGCTGCCAGGAATGCGGGAATACTGATTGCTTTCCTTTGAACTGAGACATGCTCACATAAATGCGACGCGGCATGTCTGTCGCGCGCGGTCCTTGGGGGCAATAATCGTGGGCTGATCTGCGGGCGTCGGCGCCAGTGCAGTCTTCACAGCACTTTCAACCTCAAAACCAGAATGCAGTGCAGCTCTGCAGCTCTGCAATGGTGCAGCTCTCCATGCAGGAACCCAGAGTTCGGTCCATCAGGCCAGCCTTCTTGTCCAAGGTGTAGCCACGTAGGTAGTCGATCATGCCTCGGCTCATTCGGCTCAAGCCTTCCCTCATCTCTAATTTTGGTGCTCGGAAACCGAAGTAAGCCCGAAAAGGCGTGACCTTGTCAGGCTGCCTCCGAAGGTCAAGACCCAAAATGCAGGGACACGGGATGATACGGGCACTTCACGAATGAAATGCAGACATCAACGCAATCTAAATCTTCACGTGAGAATCTGCGCGAACACGTCAGAACAGAGAGTCCTTGCAGCAAGGCCCGTTCCAGTTGCTGCTTGGGAGCCCATAATCAAACGCCCAGCAGTGGCCCCTGGCTCTGGAGGCACAGCTGCCAGCAGTAGGGAATAGTCCTGCGGCTTGAGTACTTTTCTTGCTTGAAGCACGGCTGCAGCCATGATGCTGTCTATGGCCCCCCTCAACTCATGCGAAAATTCATGCAAAGCCTTGAACAAACCACCATGTAACGCTTAAATGTCCGATTTTGTTGCCGCTGCCCCCTAACCATGGCCCTTTCTTTCTGCGCAGCAGTCCATGAGATCCCTGGTGGAGAGCAGCATGGTGTCGTTGAAGATGGCCGCTTCCAAATAAACCAGATCCTGGATTGCCAGAGAAGCCGCAGCCACTGCAGTTGAGCAATTACAATCGAGAAGCCCTTCCCAGAGTCCACCTAGATGCGTTAAGCTAAACTGATGAGCTGGCCATGGACCTGGCTGGCCTCCACAACTTAAAGGCTGGCTTCCAGACTTTAGCAAGCCAAGGCTGTGGATATCTTGATGGAATTGCTGCCCAACTCCAGTGCCTGCCCAGTGGCAGAAGGAACCAGGCAGAGGGGCTTGCCTTTGGTCCACTCGCGGAAGTTCCTTGCGGACAGCTGAAGCATCTTGCATACCAGCATATACCGGTATAGCCCCGGCCCTGCCTGCTGTAACGGGCCCCTACCCTCACATCAAATTTGTGCTTCCAATGCTTCCACACTCCCCTGCAAGCCATGGTGCTGGTCCCAAAACACCTTTCCTTTGTCTCGCTGGCTGCTCTCGGCCTCATGCCAGGGTGTCAAAGACGCGCTTGCGCTCTGCCTCTGAGTGGGTGTAAACTTTATCGGCAAGAAGATGCAGCAAGCCTGCAGTCAATGCTTATTCAGGTCTGGGAAATGGCACCCATGGGCTTCTTGCGCTGTGAGAGTTAGTACAAGTCTGGTTTAGCAAGCAAGTGCTTCACGAAGCTCGTCCTTTCACGAAAACACCCGCCTTTCACAAATGCTGGTGATCACTTCCTTCTGTTCTGGGGGCCAGGCGCCGCTGCCGCTTGGCAGTTCCCCGGCTTCTGTCTCTTCTCCGAGATCCTGCCGTGCAAATTATAGCCATGCGTCCACACAGAAGTGACACCAAAACTCCAACACAAGGACCCGGCCGTGGCTTGGACGCGGCGGTTTTTCCCTGTACCCTTGAGGTCAAAGATGAAGGCCCAGGTTCCACGGAGGCCTGGCGGCTGGTTCAGCTCAAATGCTTTCTGTGCTCTTGCTGCATGTCTCATCTGTGGCATTGGACCAAAGTAATCTGGCATGAATGCATGTCCGGTGGTTTCCATCGGGCCACTGCTCAGTAAATGTTGCAGGGGGAGCACGGACACAGGTATGTGTATATAATGCAGATATTACAAGATCTCGTACGAGGCAGCCGGCGGCATAAGCTTGACCTCCCGACATGGGCCAAGATGCTGTATCGAAGGTTCTGCTGCACAACGTAGTAGCCTTTCTGTGCCGGCAGCCAACAGCTGGGATAACATAGGGCACAGGCAAATTCGTTGGAAGCAAGCTGAGAATGCAGACATCTGCAGACTTCTGCAGGCTTCAGGTTGGCTTACTGGAACCGCTGCAAACAAGGGAAAAGATTGAAGTTGTTTTGCAATAAGAGCAAGACGTACGAAGCTGCAGACTGCAGCACTTGATCAGCTCAACCTGTGCCAACTGCGGTCCAAGAGCCCGTCCACTTCTGTGACTTCTTCGTTGCTGTTGCTGACACCGTGAAGAGCCCGATCACTTGGGTCAGCAGTGAGGGCCACTTGTCGAAAAGCACCTGAAAGAAGGATGGGTCGTAGTCTTGAGCGACATGCGAAAGCACCACACGCGAAAGGCTCTGAGCCAAGGTTGCAGCCTTGTCAAAGTACCAGAAGAGGTTCTCGGCCTCACCTTTGAAAACCATATATCCCCCTTCAAAAAAAACTTGTGTCAAAAAGCAAACGTGCATCAAAACACGGTGCCAGCGAGCAGCTTTGCAGCTTCTTGTGCTCTGCCTCGTTGATCGCCTTGAGCAGAAACCGTTTGTCGTGCGAAATATGGAAGGTTGCGCGAGACTTCCCTCCAGAAGTCTGGATTGGATTGCCTGCAGGAAATTTGAAAGCATATGCGCAGGTCTCAAGCACTTTCAGAGGCGTCGCGTGCCGTGGGTCAAATGCCAAGGCTCAGTGTTGTAGAGATCGAGCGAAGTTGAGATCGTCGCCACAGATCCAGTGCCGCAGTGCATGGTAGTGAGCGGCAAAGTGGATAGATACAGAATACCTGAGGCCAGGGATGCAGCCAAACTGGACAAATCTGGACAAACACAGTCTCTATCCCTATTCTGCTGTAACCAGAGATGTGCAGTTGCACTTGCAAAAAGCAAGTAGCACGGCAATGAGCAAGGCCTGGGCTCTCAGGTACTTAACCATGCCATGCAAATGTGAGCCGAGCTTCTTGGCCTGTTTGTCCTCGAAATCTACCTGTCTTACAGGTACCACATTTCAGCAGCATGGATCAAAACCTGCAGCGTCAAAAGTCTCACTGCCTAAGTGCCAATAGAGGGCAGCGGGCCTTCACGGGCTCTTTGAGAACGGGGGTGTTGAGGATGTTTCGAAGTCCGGCATCCTCCATCTCCTGCAGCAAAGCTGGTTCAACTGGGACTCTTGGGGTTCAAGGTTCACAAGCAGCTGCCTCTGAAAAAGAGTACCTGATTTCTTTTCCCGCCCTCCCTTGTCAGAAATCGTGCCAACAGCCAGCATCCTTCTCCCAGGCATAACGCACTGCATTCGGCCCCTCCTTCAGAGCGAGAAGTAACATTCACGGAGGCAAATTGAGCAAAAACCTTCACGCAGTCTGCCTGTCCTGTGGCCCTTTCCAGCCCTTCGCCTTCAGCGCAGCCATTGCAGAGTCGGGAGCAGCCTGGCGTGGGGCCTGCAAGACTTCATACTGAGAGACTTCGAGCTTGCAACATCTTGCAACTCCTCAGAGCAAGGGCAGCAAGGGACTCTGACAGCCGCAGCGCAGCAACCAGTTCTGTGACCGACAATTGCAAGGTCCATCAATTTCCTCTCATACTGTGGGGCATGAAGATGGAACAAGTCCTCACGTCAATACCTTGAGCCGCAGACCCTCGCCTCCGCATTGCTGGCACGGGAAGGCGATGGCCTGCGTTGGTGTGCTAACATATCTGACGACAAGTGCAGATCCTTTGCAAGTGTCCTGCACAAGCATCCTGCAAAGTGGTCCGAAGATGCTTCTGCCAGGCAAAAGGATTGGCCTTCTGCTGGGCACACGCCGTGGAAGGCAGCTCGGATAAGACCGAAAGCAGCACTCCTTAAAGCAATGGACTGGAAGTTCACTGGCAGGCGCAGCTCGCGCAAGCCCTATACAGATTCATAGATTTTGCCTCTGTTTCTGACCCATGCTGAAGCCTGCATCCTCAACTGAGGGCACCAAGCTATTAAAAAAAGAAAAAACATGGTTCACCAGCAACCGGCTATGTTTCGACCAGGCACGCTACCATCCGCAAGGGGGCAAAAGCTCTTCCCCCAAAGCGTGCTCCACTGCTTGCTCATCTGCTCGCTTGCCTGTTCTCGTTGAAGAACTAAGATCCGAGAAATGCCAGCCCCTGCTCACAAATCCTTCAGCGCGATAATGCGATATGGGAAGAGTCGACCTGGCTCCCAGCACCCCTGGAGCAAAGGCCTTCTCGCTGAGGAGGGCATATGCGATGAGCGAGCCCACATCCTCAAAGGTCACTGACCTGAAACTCGTCTGAAAGAGGGGGGAGTCTTGAGTTGCTCCACAGGGAATTCAATGAGAACCCTCCATCATCCACAACACGATGACTTTTTCTGGCATGTTCAAGATCAGATGGCTCTGGCACCTGAAAAGGCCAGGATGTGTCAAAGTCCAAAGCAAACATCCGACAAGAGGCAAGGAGAGCCCGTGAATGCAGCGCTGAAGGCTTGTGACCTGGAGCAAGCTCCGGCATCGTTAGCTGGAAGATACCAGTCAGCAGGCATAGCTACGAGATATGATTGCGAAGCCACTGGAGCGGCATCTGGAAAATTGCCTAATCACATATTGCAAGAGTCTATTCTGAACGGTCTGTCAGGGGGAAACCCTTGTGCCTGACTGTTGCGAGTCTCCACTACCGTGGTGAATGCCGCAGTGACCTGCTTCCTTGGATCGCACAGCTTGCAAGGCACATGGTCATCTCTGCATCCCAAGAACTGCGCCAGGCCCATTGGATTCAAGGCTCAGATAGTTCGGCAGCGCGTTGGGGCGCGTATCACTATCCTGTATGTTTGTGTAGCTGACACATGACCTCCATGATGATAAGAGTGTTTTTGTTTGTTTGTCATGCATGCTATTTTCTATGTTTGCTCCGCATGCTCTATCAGATTTCCCACAGGGAGCACAACAGAGCACGCGGAGCACAAAAAGACATGCTCAGGCCGCGTTGTTTTTGTTGCTCTGCGGGCTGCCTTTTGTCCTCAGGGAAAATCTCTGAACACTGGAAAAATCTGTGTTTCCTGAGATATTTGATCATTTTGGTAAAACCTTGTACTTCACTTGCTCCTGGCTTTTTGGCGGAAATCCCAATTTTCGGAGAAACTCTCTCATTTTCTCCAGAAGGCCACGCAACGCGTTCAGAAATCCGCCCTGGGCACGTTTTGTTTGCTCCGCTCAGAATGACCTCAGCCCCCCTTACTCATTCACTTGCTTGTGGCTCTTTGGTGGAAATCTGACTTTCTAGAAGCTAGAGAAAATCCAAAATCTCTCGTTTTCTCTGAAAATCTACGCTGCGCATGCCCAACTTCCCAAACCTCTCTCACATCAGCAGGTCCACCTCGTCCACCTCCCTCAAGCCTTCAGCCTCTGTCTGCAACTGCGCAGCCGGCATCTTCAACCCCATCCCCAGCTCCTGGCGTTTCAGACGGCTGGCAGACGTCTTCTGCCTTGCCTGCAGTTCACAGGCTCAGCGACAACTTTCGTGCGCCAAAGCCACCAAGCTGCACCATGTCTTATTTCAATATTGATTTCTGCGAGCTTGATACAACGAACCTTTTTTGAAAAAAGGCTCACGACAGAAACTCAAATCCCTCAGATTCTCAAACCCCACAACCTGAGCCCAAGCTCATGCGCAGGCCCTTTACATCCCGGCATCCCACGCCTCCACCGAGCGGGATCGCCGCAAGGGAGGTGATCGATCCTGCGGTCGATCATATGAGTTAGGAGGAGGAGGCAGAAATACTCTACACCACAAGACAGTTAATATGTCGCCCAGGCCGGCCTGCCTCTTCTACCATCCCCAAAAAGTCTAGGCTATGGCCTGAAGGCAAGAACCTCTTTTTCTAGACACTGTCTGGTTGCTTTAGTTGGCAGGTAGTCTGTGCAAGTGTTATTCAACATCCTCCAAAAGCGCATCAAGGTTTTTGCCCTTTAGCCCTTTCAACTTGCACACTCCTACGTTTGAGGATAGCAGGGATCCTCATCCTGGTGGCCAGTCTTGGCCCGAGACCTTGGCTTGCGGCGACTTGAGAGGCAATGCAGACATGAAATTTCTACACTAGGGTGCTTCTACTCGGTCACTGTCTGGCTACACCACATACATGTCTTTTCAGAAGCAACCCTCAGCTTCCGGCCTGTGCACAATGGAAGCACTCTGCACGCCCTCTGCTGGCTCCGGGCTTTTGACCGGCAGCACGTCTGGGCCCTTCCAGGGTGCTTTGGCATGCTTTAGGTTTGAGGAGGTGTCAGAAGCTCTCATCACTTTTTTCAGCACTCGAAACACTCGACTTAACACCTGAGAGCATGTAGGCTTGTTAAGGGTGGAGTGCAGGAACTTGCAACAAAGAGCGCGATCAATTTTGGGAGTACCTTGCGCAGTGTTGGCGCTGCCCGCGCCTCCGGTGGCCAGAAGCGCTTGTAGGTCTCCTTAGCCTGAGATGGGCTGTCGAGTCTGTTCCTAATCTCAGTTAACATATACTTATCAATGTTTACTATAAAAGGCTCATTTGGGAGCAGAGCTGGGAGTCCGCCGAGGCGCGATTTGGGGGAGGGGGTTGGATCCACCTTTTTTTGTCTTCCTGGCATGGAGTGGTTTGAGACTGGTGCCTGGCCATGGGCCCCCCCAATCGGGGCCTTGTAACCCGGTCCGGGCTGGGGTGAGGGCCACGCGCCTCCTCCACAGGAGGCACCAAAACCGGATGTGTTTGTTGTTTTCTTTTCTCCATCCGTGGAGGTTTGAAACCACCCGCAGCTCTCCTCCACCCTTGCCCAGGCTTGCTCGCGTTAGCGGTTAAATTGAACAGACTGTCGTCTTGCAGTCTTCTTGCATGCTACTGCTTCAGCATGGGAGACTGGCCATTCTCACTCACCTGCTCTGTTTTGTTACCGTTTGGGGATGTATCCGCCTAGGAGCCGTGGTCACGAAGGAAGAGAGGACCGTTGGAAGCGGCACCTCTGCTGTGTCAAGTTCTGAGACCGTTGATATCTCAGTCCGTCCCTTCCCTCATGAGAAAATACGGGCAGCTACCTGAAAGCATTTTTAAGACATACAATCATACAACTCAATTGGCTGAGGGGGAACCATGTCCGAGCAGGTCGATATCCACATCGCGGGTTGCTAGGTCCGTTGTGGCACTCAGCCGTAACGGTACACCCCACCTGGAAGACGGCATCCTTGCTCTTGTCTTCTCCTGGAAGAGGTCTCTGACATCAGATGTTGAGATTAGTCAGGCTGCTGGGCTTGCATCACGTTATTGCATCTGAAGCTGTTGACCCGGCGATGCATACAGGCCTCCTTCTGACTGCAGCCTTTGCAAGGCTAGAAGATCCTGGAGCAGCGTTGCAATTCGGCACTTTTGATGTGGGGGCGCTTTGGGCGTTGGAGTGGTTGGGGCATGCAGGCACAAGGTCCTCGCAGGTCTCTTTGATCTTCTTGGACGCAGGATCTTCTCGAAAGGGGTCCATCCTTGACACGGCAGAACAACCGAGATCATCTCAGAGGTGCTGCTCGTCATGCTGTCCCACGCTTGCAAGACTGTGAGGCCCAGAAAGCCAGATTGAGCGAAAGCCTGTACTTGCCAAGGGTCAGATTCCTGCACAAGGTGCTGGCGAGCACAGGGTCGCCTGGGAAGAGGCTTTGGCTTGTACTATTGCTTTGCTCATGGTCCAACATGGTCCAACCCCTGTGCTGACTGTTTGCCGGCAAGGTCACTCAATCCCAGAGCGGGCAAGCCGCTGCATGAAAAACGGCCCAGGGTATCATTCACGACTTTCCTTGGCACAGGAGATCAATCTCGACAGCAGGGCCCCCCAACAGCTTGACGAAGATCACAGAGACACGGCTTCATCCTGCAAAGTTTGGAAGTTCTTTCACGCGAGAGTGTGACCACAGACCAGATCAAACATATCACCGCGGCCCGACCTCTTGGAACCCCGCAAGTCCTGAAGACCTGTACTCCAATACAACTGAATGAAGGCCCTCAGGCTTCATCTTCTGCGCCGTGCGGGCCAAGCCTCAACCGCTTACCAAGGTCCTCGTGGAAATCATTCAGATTAACCATCACACGGTGCCAGACCATCTTGTTCCTTGCAGCTGTCCGAGTAGGTTCTCTTGTTTACACTTGCTGCCAGTGAAGAGACATGGACGGACAAGGTTACCTGCAACGACGGCATCAAAAAAGCAAGCAGGTGACCCGTGGCCTAGCGACCTCTTGGCACTTAGGGACAGGGGCTGTTTGCAGCGACAGGGGTGCAATTGAATCCCCTTGTACATGATCAGCTCT
Organism: Symbiodinium pilosum; assembly: GCA_905231905.1. NCBI lineage: Eukaryota > Dinophyceae > Suessiales > Symbiodiniaceae > Symbiodinium > Symbiodinium pilosum. The sequence continues at coordinate 17,380 of CAJNIZ010044634.1, read as the reverse complement.
CTAGAAGTGAGGCAAAGGTTCTGGATAAGCCATCGCCTCGTGTTCGCCAGATCGATGGCCTCCTTGTCCTCCCAAGGAGAACAATTCCAGTATCCAACTAGAAGAGCAGCTCATCAAATCTGATCTGGAGGCACGGAATGGCCTTTGAGTGGCCTTTTGAGTGTCTTGCCCGCATGCAAAGGGAAGGGTCGGAGGCGGTGGATTACTCGAGCCTCCTCCTCGTAGCTCAGCACGGAATCCTCGGGCACCGGGCTGGAGCTGTTCGCAGAGGCCTCCTTGCCTCGGCCTCAAAGCGCTGGGGGCCTTCTGGTTGCAGATCTAGGCTTGAGGTCTAATTTGAAATCGACCGCAGACTCAATTTGCAAGAGATTGCTGGCCACCACTTTGAGAAGCCCCAGCTCTATGTCTGTAATGCCTGATACCAACATCGGCAACACGAGAGAAAATTCTCTTTTACAAAACCATACAGGGGCAGCCTGACAGGGCCACAAAATGTTGTATGGTCGCTGGTCCAGGCCCAAGGAGTTGCATCACTTTTCAGAAAAAACTGCTGCCTTCCTTCCTTCAAAGCCAAACCCTTGAAACTAGAACCTGAATCCTGCATCACAAATCTTTCCTTTACTACAACTAATGATATCGCAATTCCACTTCTTCTTGCTATGAGATTATTACCATTGCTACTGCTGTTAGCTTGACTTTAACTACTACCACTGCTACTATTGTCTTTGTTACTTGGTTGCTCTTTAACGCCCCACGGAGTTTGACTGTTGGCTCCCTCAATGGAAAATAATAGAACCGCAAACGTTACGCAATGCTAAACTTGTGGTAGAGCCCTGCCTAGATTACTGAAGATCCTTTACCAGCTTCCTTTCAAAGCAAAGGCACTGGCCACCCGAAGGTGGCTCTCGCTTTTTGGCGCCGGCAGGGAACCCTCTGCTGGAGACTCCGAGGAAGCTTTGTCCTGAAAAGAAAGACACGTGCAAGTTTTGTTCAAAAGAATAACATGAAAGACATCACAGGGAAGAGCTATCATCCTAAAGCCTGAAGCCTGTGCAACCGTTGAGGGGAATTTTTTGTCGTTCCAGAATTAGTTGGGAACCTCCCCGATTCTAGAGCTTCGTAAGAGGGACTGCCTCTGTTGTAGATGCTTGCCCGTTCGCGGTCCTTTTGGGCTGAATATGTTACCAAGCATGCGAAATCATTTTAGTTCCACTCGTATGACCACTTCGCCCGAAGCAGCTCGGTCCTCAGACTCGATGGTGGAGAGGCAGATCAGCACGCTGCGAATGAACTGCGCAATATGCTCCTGCAACGCCTCCAGCTCCACAAGCACCTCAGCAAAATTCAGCAGCTTTTCTAGCATCTTATTTCCCATTGCATTGCCAACATCGTTCCTTCCCCTTTGCCCATCTAGGGCCAGGCACCGTGTGAAGCTGGGCTGGCGCTGCGGGCACCGACGCGGCATCGTCCGAGCCCTCTTCAGAGGGCTTGTCTTGGCCTTCCTGGAATGTCCCAAATCAAGGTCTCGGTGTAAGATTGTCCTAGGAGTTTACGTTTACGTACTTTGAATGGAAAACGCGTTGAAGCCGAGGAACAGCCGGGGCAGGCATGAAAAGCCCAGTCTCCGCATCCCAAAGGGGCGCGTGAGGGCTGTTGAGCTGCCAAAGTGGCACCGCCTCCCACCTGCTAAAGCAACTTGAGACCCGAAACGCAGGCTGCTCCGAAGAGTTCTAATCGATGCTTGGAGGCTTCCCAACTCAAGATCCAACTTGATCCCGGCTGTATGAAATGCGTGTCAGGCCGGTCGGGAAGAGTGTGTGGAGATGTCTTGTTGCGCCAAGTAGCTTGAAGCCCAAGAACAGTGTAGGGCGCTCGGGGCTTCCGCAGAAAAGGATATGGTCCTGGGCTCGGGTTCACTGCTTCAACCCCAAAAATTCACGACTGCCTTGTCTGATCGCGCCCAGGCTCTCGGAAGGGTGCATGGTTGCATGCGGCTGCTTCTGTGGGCAGCAAGGAGGAGGCCAACGAGGAGAACGTGGAGCTCGTGTTGTGGAGCAGGATGTCCTTACCGTGCCCTGCTGCCAATCATCTGGCTCCAAAGTTGCTGAGCCTGTGTTCCCCTAGGCCCTATCCTTCAGTGTGCAAAACAGCATCGTCACCCTGACCAGCCACGGCCCGGACAAAATCTATGCAGGCCGCGTAGGAAACATTAGGAAACTGACTAGCCACAGGAACCCTCTACCTGCCAGCCGATAAATTCTGCATCACCCCTGAAAGCAGTTGCAACAGGTGTCCAGGAACTTGGACATCGAGTGCCAGCTGGCGGACTGGCTCAGGGCGCTGCGAGGCGTCACCTGACAGCTGCACCAGCTGCAAGGAAGGCTTCACATAAGCCGTAGTTGAGATCCACAGAGGAACACCAAGATAGTGAGAGGACGAAGAAGCATGGGACAATGGCAGGAGGCAGCATGAGAATGGCAGAAAGGCAGTCGAGATCCGTTGGTCTCAGATGAGCTACCGCAAACCATGTCCCCAAAAATGCCAGAACGATCGATGGTACGACAGTGAGATGTGGCGCAGCTGCACCAAGAAGCCTGTCGACTGCACTTCCGACAGAAGCGCCAGAGCTCCAGAGTCAGCCGTGGCTCCTTCTCCCCCGACTTCCTGAGTTGCAACTCAGGAAGTTGCTCTGCAGATGAGTCTTCAAAACCCTTGCGCCACAATGCCAGAAACAGACGGTCAAGAGGCCGCTCAAAGGATGGTGAACCCGATCCAGTGTTGGGATCTTCAGGCTGAAGCTGCGAGCCTTGGGCAGAGACACGAGCAAGAAGGGGGATGTAATGATGAGACAGGGAAACTACAGCAATGATGGAGAATCAATCAAATGCCCAAAAAAAAAGCGAAACTGGGGATGTGTGATGAAGCAATCCACATGTGAGGTGTTGTTTGTGCGGACATTCCCAGGTCGGCTTTTTCTTGGGGATACATCTGAGTCGTATTTTACTACGTAAAAGCATGTAAAAGCATCATTTTTCTTCGATAACATGCAACCAAAGCAAAACAAAACATACCGCACAAGGTGCACTGCACAAAGCCTAATGCAACGGCACTTTTTGATGTCGTGGGAAAGCGCCAGTATCAGCGGGGGGTCTTCTGACGCCCCAAATCCCGGGGCCGGAGGGGCGCATCTGCACCCTGTCAGGTTCCCCTTCCCCGCATCGCGCCGGCACCGGAACTCAAACAGCCTGCAAGTCAGAAGCCGCCCGGTGGATGGCGCACTCGATGTCATCCGCCGCCCAAGCGAGGATCTCGAGGACGGCGTCCAGGTTAGTGTCAGCCTGTCTCATGACGCACCGCCAGAGTGCAGTCCGCCCTGGATATCGGGTCGGAAAGAGGTGACTCTGTAGAACGTGGGCGCCATCCTTTGATCGCCATGGAAGACCAAAAGGCGGAGAGCAGGGTGTTGACGCAGGCGTCACGCCCGTAGCCTTTGTTGAGCGCCCATTGGCCCGCGGCATTATCGATGAAAGCCACCCAGTCATCGCCCAGGTGAAGGTGACGACCGCCAAGAGCTGCAATGGTGGCCCGTTGGCACCCATCCCGCCTTGCGCCGAGTCTCGCCTTCGAGGAAGAAGGCATCGCCGTAAATCACACAGGCATTCGCCTTCTGGGTCGAAAAAGGTACAGGCACCTGCCCCAGGATGCCCTGAATGGCTTGCAATGGCCTGTAGGCCGGCTGTGCTCATCTGTTTGGCCAGCGTTGGCGCTAGCACGCCCATAGATGGGCCCACCGACCTTGCCGAACACGGTCTGATTGACGAAGTTGACCTTTCCCGCCAATCTCTGGGCAGTTTCCGGCGTGCAACGGTCCGCCCGCACAACCTGGGAGATCAAAGCCAAAATCTTGTCGACGCGTTCCTGGGTTGGTTCCAAGGTGACGCCCTCCTCACCGAAGGTCGCCTGAACGCCCTGAATGACCTGTTCCATGACCTCGAAAAAGTCGGAGTCTGCCAGTCGGCCCCGTCCACGCCGTTGAAGTCATCAACAGTGGCCGCCCACCACGAAGAGCAACGACCTTGTGAGGAACCTGAGTGCATCGCCCGCCCCGTTGAAGCTCCATGCCGGGGCGGTCGTTCTTCTTGCCAGCGTCCCACAACAACTGCTTGTTGTTGCCGTGGTCTTGGCCCCCAGGATGCTTGAGGCTGTACCTCTCAATGGCCATGCTGGACCACCGCCCGAGAAGCTGGATGGTGGGCGCCCACCCTTGTTGTGTGTCCAAATCTCGGCACAACATCGCCGGCCATGACTAGGTGCGGACCTCAACGCCCGCCTTGTCATCGCTATCCAGTCTGTCTTGGAGCCCACCTCAATGGTTTGGAACAAGGGGGCGGGGCCTGGGCGCCCACTCCCTGTAAGCAAGATGTCGCCATGCTGAACTTAAAGGACCACGTTGCCGACAACAGCGTCTGCCCCGTGATACGGTAGACCTCGCAACATCAGCCTGTCCGCCTGATTCTCAGCCCGCGCCTCGGGCACCGAGCCATTGGGCCAAGGTGCTGTCTGGGATGCCAGTGTAGGGCAGACAGGAACTAGCGGAGTCCCAGACCAACCACCCGCTCCACTAGCTCTCAGCGGGGCCGCCATGATGCGGCGGTTAAACCTGTTTCTTGAGCCAGATGTTGGAGCCTAAACGCTGCGCCGATGGGCCACTTGAGCCAAGGCGCCCGGAATTTCAAGAAGGCACCCGCTTTAAGACCAGGTATCCTCCCGTCATTTGCAGATGACACTCTTGGCGCCCCGGTCCTTCCTGAAGGCGATGTCATGCCCGACCCGGTCCGGCTGGCGGGGGTCGTACGGCAGGACCACGTACGGAACCCCCCGTCTCTTGAGCTCGCGCCCCTTGCGGGCTGCCTTTCTTGGCCCTTCCTGGCCGCCAGGCGTTCCGCCTCGAAATTCTCCTGCATTTGGCGCCCAATGTCTGGGGCCAGGCGGTCCACTCTGCCGCCTGCAGCCAGAGCAACTCGAATATCTTCGCCGCAGAGTTGATCATAGCTCATGCCAAGCTTAGATGCCGTCGCGGTTGATGTGGTCGCCGGTCGGGTCGACGAGGTAGGGCCGCCCCCATCCGCGCTGGCCGTAGAGGTTGAGGCGTGCCGCCAGCAGCGAGGTCGCCCACCTGCGGTATGCACCATGTTGGTCTCCATGAGGCAGCTTTTGAGAGAGTGCCCGTAGCGCTCGCCCCCCCAGGGCCGCTGCTGCCCTCACTGCCTGAGTCGGGCGGTGTCTCAGTGTAGACACACGCCCTCTTAAGGCGTTTGAGGTGTTGCCTGTTGAGCTGGCCCAACGCCAGCTTGCAGGCATCCTCGCCCTGGGCTGCAAGGCGGCGCAAAGCGGCGACAGCGGAAGCTGCATTGTTAGAGGCCGCCATAGCTCAGGCGGTGGATTCTAACAAAGGGGCAACACAAGAATGGCGGTTTGAGCACTCGAGCTGCGGTGCGCGCCCGAGTGCTACATGTTCCAACGCACGCACGTGTGCTATCAGACACTCGTCTACATCGGACAATACAACATCCCTTTTTGAAAATGCTGCACAGCTGTAGGCTAAAACATGTTAAAACGTAAGTCCTGATTTCACGAAGCATTGACCATCCAAAAATGTCGCTTCAACCTGCCGGTCTTGTCACGTGAAACCATTGGGTATTCCACGTCCATTTAATAGACAGGCCTATTTCGTATTTAGCCGTTCACACTGGCATTTGTACGAAACCTGTGGAACTACTTCCGCAATACAGCCTCAAGACAAGCCACCTGGCAAACTGCTGCAACCAACTCTGCTCACTTCAAAGCCTGTGCGAGTTTAGAATTTCAGGCTGTGAGGGTTCGATGAGGGGTCCCCGAAGAGGCCCCAATGAGCAAGCGACGCGGTGCAATGAGCCAGACCAAAAATCTGAGGCGAAAACTCAGAGCGGAGGGTCCAAAATTAGCCGTGCAAAAGCTCTTTTAGAGAGCTGTTGCACCTGTCGGAACATGTCATCACAAACGCTGCCAGGAAGCTGGAGTCCACCTTCAGCACCTCAGCTTGTCTGCAGAGTATACCAAGGTCCGAGACTGGCTGGTTGCGCCGTTGGGTGGGATACAGCACGCCCTCTCAACAACTTCTCAAGCGAAACCACCAAAATGCAGAACTCAAGTCCACTCACAACATGTTTCCGTCAGCGATAGCTTCGTGGGCTGCTCATCTCATCTGACCAAGGTAATCAACCAAGGAAGCAAGCAAGGTGTCAGTGTGGAGTTTGATTTGACTGGCTCTTTGCCACCTGATCTTCCTGTCGATACTTCTCTATGAATCGACCCCAACTTTGGAAAAAGAAGGCAGCTCAGGCACTGGGTCCACGGGCTGCTGCAGGGCTGACCTGCGGGAGGCTGCAGAGACTGTGGAGGCGCACAGCTTCTATCAATTCTGTGCTTAGACCCGGATTTTCCTCCTCTTGACGCAAACATGATTTGAAAGGTCCAAGCTGCCAGCGAGTGAAGGTTGGCCCCGTCTCCGGGCTTCGCAGGTCTCCCTGCATGGACCGCAGCCGACCACGCTCCTCAAAATGCGGCTTCGCATAATTTCAGAAATAATACCCTAAGTGGCCCTCAAGGCAAAACAGCAGTTCATAGGTGGCAACAGTCTCAAGGATTAGCCGAGTAGGACACAGCAACCAAATTCAACGCTTTGAGCAGCGACCAGTCCTGTCCCTGTCAACAAATACATGGCCCAGCTCGTTTTCCAAAAACCTATTCAAAGCTGACTGCTCATACTGTGTTCCACAAGAGCCTCCACTGGAAACCAGGACCTGACATGGGTTGGATGTTGTTCTCCTCGCTGCTCTCCAACAACTCCACAACCTTGCAAGGCTGCTCTATTTCTCACCAGGCAACTACGCCAGTTTTTGGAAGTCCACCTCTTTCAGGCTTTCGGTGCACTAATTGTAAGACCGAATTGCTGGTTCAATCATGGTCTTACGTCTCCTCAGCCTTCCCAACTTACCTTGCCGCCGGAGTACGACCCGGCTCCGAAGACGTTGAAAGCAAAGCACCTAGGTCCAGACCGGGATGGCTTCCCATTACTCGGCGGAGTCTGAGCCGAGTTTGTGCTGATTGCCTACACATATCACAGGGAATTGAACGGAGCTTCAGATCTTGGATCTTGGTCGATGCTCACGAGCAAGTTCAGATGGATCCTCGCCTTGCCCAACTCCGGAAGCGGGGCACCATCCTGACTGCGGCCGCCTTGGCTTCGACTTCTATACGACCTCCCTGCCTTCTTGAAGCGCATCCCTTTGATGCTACCACTGACGCCGCTGTCTAGAGCGCAGGGGGGTGGCCCAAACATGACTTTGCCTTCAGCGCAGCTTATCTCAGAAGCTCTGCGCACCTATTGAGAACTTCGATACAGCCGTGACTTACTCTGTCGCCTGTACTGTCTCAGCCACCAACTTTATCAGGTTTCGGGCTTTCTTGCCATGACACCGTCGCGGGAGAAGCTCCCGACAGCGTTCACGTTAGCTGCAATGACTCTCTCCTTTCCAGGGAACAGAAACAACCCCCCAGGATACAGGCAGATTGCTCTGGTCAATAGATGTTGGTGATGGATCATAGGCCAATGAATTCAGACAGTAGATGCACGGCCTCGCCAGAGAGAGATGCAGTCGGAGAGGGTGCAGGCATCTGCGCCTGCCAGGTTTGAGGCAGCGCAGCACCAGGTAGCTACGATCTCTGAAGCCTGTCTTCAGGAGCTGCTTTGGAATCCTGATGTCTAGCACAGTACAGCTTTTCATGTCGCACCCGCGCCGGCCTGTGGGCGCTTCAAGCAAGATTCCAGCCACTCACGCACGGTGCAGTCTCGCATCGTCCGCGCAGGCACGGACTCGCTGTCACTGCCCGCGACCTCTGCACAGTTCCAGATCCAACATCAGATGAGCTGGCAGATCTGGAGCCAGCTCGGAGCCACGACTGAAACCGCTCAAAAAGCTTCCACTCTGCCGCTCAACTCAACTACTTCCAGCAGCGCCTCCTCCTTGGGGCACTGGTAGGGCGGAAAGCGACAGCGGTACAGGGCAGAGCAGCTCTTGTCTCGGTTAACCTGGACTGACCGAAACAACGCCAGATTTTGAACTGGGAAAGCTTGCGGTCAGTGATGTAAAGTTGGGTTTTGTTGGGTGATTAATTCGTGTTTGGCCTAACGCTTCCAGTATCCGAGATGACCTGTTTCTAGCGGGACTTGGCGACTCTCCTTGGATTCAAGGTGCGCCTTCCCAGCTGTTGTTCAACTCGCAAAATGCACGCAAAGCGCACTTAAAAATCTGTAAAACGAGAAGTCCGAAGATGCGCGGAGGCGCTTCCGACGAGAACCCAAAACCATCAATAACCTGTCTCATCATGAGGAAGACTTGCGACTAGCGACGCTGTAGTAGAGGATGTCCAAGGGCTCAAATTCTGGCTGACCGCCTTGGTTCTTGCATAGTGCAGTTGAGATTCTTGCTTTGCTCCATGACGTCTGAGAGCTGGGAGAAATGCATGTCCAAGCACACGGTACACTGTCTCGATCACACCCATCAAGAACTGGACCAAATCCAGGCCTTCTCGAGAGTGACTGACCACGCGCCGCCAGGGGCTGCACCACATCTCGAAGAGCAGCTCGCTCCTTAGAGGCCAAAGACCATCGGAATGCAATGGGTCGCTGCTTGGCTTGGGCTGTGATCCGCAGAGGTTGATCCAAGCAGCTCCAGCTGCGTGTGCCGGGCTAAGCGGATGGCCCATCGGAGAACCTGTCAGGGCCAGGGCCAGGCCTTTTGAGGAGCCTGAGCTGCTGCAGGCCTGGCACCCTTGGCAAGGATGTACTCATGTCTACGTCTTGAAGTCTCGAAGTCTCGAACGGAGGTGGTAAATCTGAGCCTTCTTCGTCTTTGACAGGAATGCCAGGGCCTCATGTTCACGTTTTGGCACGCACACAGGGGCCAGAATTCTGTGCTATTCTATGCTCAACGCAAGGCGGTGCTCGGGGAACGCTTGCCCGAAGGCAGCTTGAATCGGACAAGACAGAAAACTGTACGGTGTCTCATCATTGGGCCCGGGCATCTGGATGATGCTCGCCGCCCCGAAGTACGACTGTACCTTGGCCCGTTTTCTGTAAGGCTCATCTCAGGTTGCATCTGGCTACAAGTCCAAGCATGATGGCTTGATCAACAGTAGAGGCGAGTCTTACTTGGGAAATGGCCAAGCTTCCTGTCTGGGCAAGTCCAAGACCTATCTTGATGGTCCGTGTGACGCGCATTGCTGGCAAGCAGCTGAACTGCCCCTTCTTGGATCCTTCGATCACAGTCCTTGGACAGGACGTGAGGTCAGAAATCGCAAGAGCCCAGCCCCAGCCACACCACCAAACCCAATCTATCTCTAGGCCGCATGTGTCTCAAAATCGCAGTTCAACCCTAAACCCCTCTTTCAAAGGCCAAGGCTCAGGGACTTGGCACCAGCCTCGCCCAGGTGGCCAATGCGAGCCACATAGAAGTGCTTGGCCTTGCCTGCAGAGGGGAGATGCGCGTAGAAATGTCTGGATCCTGCTGTAGGTATTGGCCCGCAGATTGATTGTAGGGATCTTCAAGAGATGGATCCGCAAGGGGACTTGTTGCACTCAGCGCAAGAATTGATGTCCTTGCCACTCCCAGCGGCACGAAAGAAAACTTCCGTGCCCGCCAAGACATGTGAAATCCCGACGCCTCCGATTGCATTTCCTGTCCGTCGGATAGAATCCACCTTAGCTCCGAGCAAGGTTGCAGCAGGCTTTGCAGCTAACCAACGATCTTTTCAACTCCACCTTGGGTCTGCCTTTAGAGCCACTGGACCTTGCCTGGACCCCAACTTGCGGCCCCAGCCACGGCTAGCACCACTTTGCATCCTGTAGTCCGGGCCACTGCACGCCTCAGGAGGGAGGACCAAAAGCTTCAACCCAAGGGAGAAAATGTCACCAATGCGTCACCAAGGCACAAAATGTGTTCAGGCACTCCGATGATCACAGCAATACCTGAAGAGATACGATTTGCGCATCCCAAACTTGCCTTGCAGGGCACGGTTCTGGCCTTGGCTCCTCAGCTTCTCCTGAGCGTATTGGGACACCACGGCCTCCCAGGCAGTCTGCAAGCTTTGTCGCAAAAAACTAAAAGGCTTCAAGCTGTGGCCAAGCTACCTGCTTTGGCAGTTGTGCTGTATCATCGTTACAGGATGTCAAGCTTCGCAGCATGGACTAGAACCACTGGGTAGAATGGAGGACCAGATCGTTTGAGAAGAGCGACTGCAGCAACTCTGCAGCCAAATCCATGTGCAATGTGCAGCAACCGGATCTTGCAACCCTACAGGCAAGAAAGACAAAGCTGTCAACAATCCTGCTGCAGATTCATCTTTGCCTGGCAAAGTAGAAGCTTGGGAGGGTCAGGCAGCACGTCCTTCACTATCTTCTCCACCTGCCGAGACAAGAAAATTAGTTAGTTCAGGCATCCCCACCGGTTGTCAACTGCTGGGGTTGTTGGGCGATCTGGTTAATCTTACTCAACCAATCTCCGGGGACATACACGCTTTATGCTTTTAGCAAAACTACATGAGGCCTTTTACAAAGGTTATAAGGCTTTCACAGGGTCCGTTTAACAAAGGGTTGTAAGGGTTATATAGCATCCGTTAAGTGGGCTGTCAGGCTGACATAGGGTGCGTTTGAAAGGGGTTGTAAGGGCTGCAAAGCTATATAGGCTCCATTTACAGTGGTTAGAAGGGACATGTAGGGTCCGTTTAAAGAGGGTGTCACACGGGCTAGGTAGGGTCCTTTAAAGGGGTCATGAGGCCTAGATAGCGTCACTGTCAGAGGGGTTATACGGGCTTTATAGGGCCCCTTAGCATTGATATGAGGCCTACATAGTGCCCCTTTGAAGATTTACAAGGGCTATATTGGTCCTTTGGAGGGGTTGCAAAGTCTACGACATAGCATCACTTTCAAAGGGATAAGGACTATATAAAGGGGCTACAAAGCCTACACAGGGTCCCCGTAGAGAGGTGAAAAAGGCTGTATAGGATATAGGGTAGCTTTGGGGTTGGGGTTGGGCACTGCCCGGATAGTCTGCGCCTGCCCGGAAGGCGAGGTAAACATAGACTTCTTAAAATCTGACAACCCCAGTGAGGGTTGGGGACAAATAGATCCTTCTTGCGCGCAAGGTTGAGTTTGCCTTCAAATCCAGGTATATGCGTTCCTGTTCTCGAAGGGCATCCAGGTCCGTCTTCCTTGGCCATACATTTCCAGAAGTCCAATTTGGCATGCCATGGTCTTGGGGTCGGCAGTTGGGTGAAGTCAAGACAAGGGGCTTGAGCACATTCTGTCTACAGCTAAATTCCCGCCACTTTCTGCAGCCCGCTGTGGACCAGCCAGACTCCCTTTGGGCTAGGTTGTGGTCTGGCAGTGAGCACTCGAGCTTTGCAAAAGTTGATTTCGGACACCTGGAAAAACCAAGGCTCATGTTGTAGTAGTCGAAGGTCAAGGGCAGCTGTATCAGCGTCATCGGACAATCTGCCTGTTTTCTGAAATGCATAGGTGAACGAACCGTGGCTTACCTACCGCAGCAAATCTCCAACTGAGAAATCATGAAACTAACACTCAACTCTCCACGCAACACTTATTCGACGGCTGCAGCAAAAAACTTCGGAGACACCAAAGAAGCTAGAGCTACCTTCATCTTAGGCAATGGCATAGCCCCTCTGTACTGTGCGCCAGACCCTCAACCTACAATGAACAGGTTTGCAGCTCGCTGCGTGGGAGTGGGGATGCATGTTTTCAACCCTACAGGAATGATGAGGACTCAGCCTAGGCCCAGGCTTTTTCTATCGACTTCTTCCTATCCAGAACTCCACTCTCCGATACCCGGTTGCTTAAACAGCGGTGGCCAAGCTCAGCCAGAGGCAGCAAAAGGAATTGGGATACGCAAAAGCTAGCGGCCAGCAATGTACTGACCCAGGTTTCCACGCTGGTCCTTCTAAACATCAGCATTTCCACGGCTTTCTGCTCTCCTAGGAAACCCACACAGATGTTTCAAGGGCACTAATAAAACAAAAACACCTTCTTGCTTCGGGCACATTATGCTCTGGCACCCTGCTGACTGGGGATTCTGGAAGTTAGCAATCCCCGTTGGGGTCCCCACAATGAGGATTACTGTATTTTGGGGTCCATTTTGGGACGCCCCGATGATGGAAATTATCATGCTGGCACGATTGAGACCAATTCTTCAAATGCAAAGCTGGAATAAAGGAGCTTCAACTACCGCCTCACGTTTTACCAGCCTACTGAGCCCTCCTGCATTCAGCAGTAGTGTCACAACTCTAACTAAATTTCGAGAGAAGTGATTCACAACTACAAGTAGCCGCAAGATTTGGCAGGTAACAATGTCAGTCGCCATCTTCTGGTGAATGACATCCCCGGAAAAGACGACACCATCGTGGCACCTCAGGGCCGTATGCAAGCCCCTCATGCAACCGCAAGCCTTTCTCCAGCGCCATTCCAGAACTTGCAGCTGCCAGACGAGAATCCTAGCCTTGAGTCTCGGATGTGCCCTCCAGGAAGCCGCTTGATCTTCCTGAGCGGCGCTAGGGTTTGAGCACTTCGCTGTTGCTCCCTGTGCATGGGTGCCACAATGGGCTCTCGGTACAACCAGGAAGCAGTCTTTCCCTGTCTCCAGCAAGATTGAAGTCATGGCAACTAGGCTCCAAATCTCATTGCCTGGGTTGAAGTTTCATTCCTGAATATGCTTGTCATCGTGTGTGACTGTCGCAACAACTTCTACGGTTGTTGTGGATGCAGGATCCAACCATGTGAATCATATTTTCGGTCTTTGGGTGCTGGGGTAAGACAAGGCCTCCAACGTTTTTGGGAGGGAAGTACACTGGCCTCAGCTAAGCGAGCTGCAGCTGTCAAAAGCACACGGAGGTGCGGCCATGGCTCACATAGGTCAGGATGTCCATGTTGTCCGTGGAATTTTGTCTGAGCTGCTTCACCACCTGACCGCTGAGTAATGCATGGCAGCGAAATTATCTCAAGGGCTGCCACGATGGTCCTGCAAAAAGCACTGGGAAAGACTGCCCCTGCCATGGCTGCAATCCGTGAAGCTAAAACCAAAGGCAGGCTTGCCGAGGCCTGTTGCGCCAGCTTGCAAATCGTCAGGATGTGCTCTGGATCTTCCAGGCCCTCTTGTGCCTCGACTGCATACATCTACAGACCAGCGTTGCACAAAGCACGGCTTCGGCCTCCAGACAATATTGGCGCACCGAAGTCACGAAGTGGCGGAAGTTGGCCTTACTGACAGAACACATGTCTGAGATTGAAAAACAACGACCCCCTCATTGTTGAAGCGTTCTCCCTTGTTCTCTCGCCTCAGCCATCTCTCGCCACTGGGTGCCGTGTGCGGGAGCTTGGACAGCAGCCAAATCCTCGATATCCTCAAGTCCTGCAGAATCCGGCCATGTGAATCTTCATATATCATATAGGCTCATATGGGCTCACTTTTCAAGCTGGAGCCCGGATCTGAATCCTTCAAGAGCCTGGCACTTTGGGTTTTCCAGGGCGGTCCCTTTGGAGACCCTGTAGGTCAGCCCAATTCGGGGAAGGGCAACAGGTGGGAGGCGAAAGCTTGTGGTGAGCAAGGTCATTCTCAGCCACAATGGTTGAGGATTAAGTTCATGCCTGCAAGTTCATGTAATTACAAACATAACACCCTACCCAACCAACCTACATTATGCTGTGACATATGGACACAACATGCAGCACCAGAGAATGCAAGCGCACGAACGCGGCTCACTCTTCAAGCTAAGGATGTGAATTGTGTAGATGCCTGTTCAGGGCTCTGGGTGTTAGTCCCTCTGCAGGTTCATGCCTACGCTGCTTGATTGCCAGGGTGTTCTGAGAAAGCCGCCTCGCAGTTGGTAACTGGATTGAAGTTGTCTCAGAAAGTCAACTAGATCAGCTGACCAAGGGTTCCCGCATGCCTCTTGGGTGTTCCGATGCCAGATCTCATACTTCGGGGATGGCCAAGCGGAGGGCTCTTGCTCAGCTGGAGGTAGTAGTCACGAGGCTTAAGCCGCAGCAGCCAGCGTGGGCTGATGCATGAGACGTCAGGATCCCATTCCATGTGGGTGAACTCACTAGGCGGAAGTCGATGGCAGCCAGCCAGTCCACATCACACCCCGTTTCTTTCAACGCACCAGGCACCAATGGCGGAGCTTCATCGGCTCATGAAATTCGGAAACTTCGTCTTCGGACAAGACTGATGAGGCAAACACGCCTTGGGTTGCTCAGCAGTTGATGGGCTCTGCACATATCGCTCGGCACCAGAATGGTTGTCTCCTGGTGCCCTGGTAGAAAGATGTTCCCTTCGATACACCGCGCGTAGTGAGGGGTCACGGCCCTGAGATTGGTGCTGACAGGAACCTTTGCAGGAAGTGCAGGGCCCGTGCGCCAGTAGCAGTTGCGCAGTTGTTTGCTTCACAAGTTGCGCAGTCCGGCCACTGCGTGCTGCCGTACTTGTACTTCTGGTGGATGGGAAATTGGAGCTTGGTTTCCTGCGCCGATGCTGGCATTGCAACATGCTGCTTCCGTAACTTTGCATTCTCCATAGCTTTTTGCCCAAGCTGTGCGGGCTGCGCCACCCTTGGTTAGCCATTGCCATGGCGCTTCTGGCTCGCAGTGGCCCCTGCGCATCAGTCTTGTGCGTGTAGCTGCTCTGCCGTTCCATTTTTGCAGCCAGCAGGCAATGCTATTAGAAGCAAGGCTTCAGCTATTGGGTGCCCTCATGAAGACCAGGTATGGGCATTCCTTTGGCCGAGCTCCTTGCTGCAGCCTGAGTGGATATTCTGATTCCTTGAAGGGCAGCTGAGGGCAGGTGAAGTAGGCGGTAGCTGCCGGGTCTGTGGCATCTTGTGGCCAAAAGGTACACTGCGGCCCATAGCTTGCGGCAGGAGTAGTGGGCGTAATGGCTTCTGCCTGGCCAGCGAAACCATCCTTACGAGCTTTCCAGACTTCGCTAGCGCTGCCCTCTTGAGGCAATCGCCAGGCGATCCTGATGTTGAGCGGGCTACCCCAGTGTCAGGAACATCTGATCTGGCCTAGGCTTATAGGCAACTCGTGAACGTACCAGAGGAGGCAGCAGGGCTGGCGGTGGCCGGATGCGGCTTTGCATGTTCATCCTTATGGCCTGTTTAGCGCAATTCTGAATTTCAAAAGAGTTCTGTGCTTGGCCGCCCATTCCTCCGGAGAGTGTGTTGCGCCTGCGCTATTTACTCCTCACGAGGACTCAGCAGTCCTTGATAGAATTTCATCACATGGTTCAGGCCAAGCCGCGATCTCCTTGCTTTATGAAGTTATGGGTGCCCAAAGCAGCAGCTCATGGCACAGCAGCGTCCCCAAATTTTGCTTCCGGCCCTTCGTGAGCCACGCATGACCGTGTGTGTCAAGCCAGAGTTTCGTCAAATAATTAATAGCCGCAGATTTCAGCGCTTGCTCGAAACACGCTCACGCCAGCAGGAGAGGCAGCTAAGATGTGGGGCCGCGTGGCACGGGCAGCTAGCGCCATGTTTGGGCACTGCAGCTGGGGTGGTCGGGCCCCTTTCATTGATGGCCGTTTCCGGAATCACACCTCTTCTCAGAGACGCATTTCTGTACATCAAGGCCTTCACGTCGGCTGTGCCCACGCGAGTGATTTCTTTGCAAGCAATTGCTTCGCTGACATGTGAGTTACACTGATGCCAGCTTTGAACCAGCACTCATGCAAAAACCCAGACCTGGAGCGGCGCTTGCGCTTGTGGGCTCCAAGGCCCAAGGCCATTGGTTTGGCATCGCAGGTCTCAGGTGAGATTCTGGGGGCCCTCAGCGAGAGGGTCACACAGATTTGGCGTGTTGAAAAAAGCCAAGCAGTGTGTGCATCGCTTGTCCGTGGGGCCAGTCCTATCCCGGGCATCTCTAAGCTTGCAGCTGCCATCCATCTTGTGTGGGCAGCGCTCGGCACAAGGGTCTGGATGGAACGCGTAGACCGTGACCCCAAGGTTCCGGATGGGTTAAGCTGCGCAGGCTGCGATTTAGGCACTATGCTTTTCGCGCCGTGGGGAAAGTTCCGCCAGCTGGATCTTCTGCCACTCCTAGGAGCTCAGTTACGTCAGGCTGAGATTACATTGGGAGGTTCTGGAGATGAGCTGCTAGCCTTGAAAAAGCCAACACACCCGGCCCCTGGAAGAGTCGCAGAATTTCGGCCTGAGCATGGGTTTGCCTAGCTTAGGCGTTCCTGGCTCAAAGCAGCCAACTAAAGGCAACTGCACGTCCGGGGTGGTGAAGCTAGCATCTGGCACACAAAGGCAAAATTCTATATTCACCACATTCCAGAAAACCGGCAAACAGGCCTGCGCTCCCCAGTAAAACGGACCCTCTGTTGTCGTCGCATACCCTTGTTATGCTTCCTACTCCGCAGGCTATCGCACAAAATGGCAATAACACACAGCGCATCTGCACACTTTTACAGATGTATGGACACTCATCGCTCCAGGCAGGCGGCGCAAGCGAGGCCAAGCGCTTCTTAGAGACGCCTGGGCTCGTGCACCCCACCCGCTTCTCAGCAAGCTTAAACGGTTAAATGTCTTCAAATGGGCGGTGCGGGCGGGCTTTCGAAAAAGGAAACTGATCCTGCGCCTGGCTGCGGATCCATACGCATACATGTCATTACACGCACGCGCGCACTCCAAAAATGCTTCCTACTACGCAGGCTATCGCACAAAATCGCAATAACACACAGCGCATCAGACCACTTTTACAGTTGTATGGACACTCATCGCTCCAGGCAGGCAGCGCAAGCGAGGCCAAAGCGCTTCTTAGAGACGCCTGGGCTCGTGCACCAAAGGTGCGACGCAACGGACCTTCCTTTACAGCATTCAGTAGACGAAGAAACTCAGCTTCCCAGTCATGCTGCAGCCATGTCCACCCCATGCGCTTTGCATCGGCAAAGTCGAAGCCGCTGACTTTGTCAGAAATGTTTGCCGAAGACATCACACACTGCCACTCTGGTCTGAATTCTGCCTCTTCGAGGAATCGCCACGCCACCTGCATCAACTTGTTGACGCTGCCATCTTTTCCGTACCTTACGAGAGCACGCCGGGAAGGCTCATTGTCCATGAAGAGAAGTAGCTGCTTCGGCAAGTGCTGTTTCAAGGCAAGGACGGGCAGGATCTGCGCAATTGCCTCCAAGTCGAAGATATACCCCCTCCTAGAACAACGCCCCAAGGACCTGTTCACGTGCGCGCAAACATGCACGCGCGCAGGATTCAC